>JAQFZT010001846.1:0-13419 GCA_034696325.1 Camisiidae sp. | reverse complement strand
TTTGTTTGTAAGCATGCAATCATTACCTCTTTTGCTAGTAAAGTCACTTCTTCTTCCAAGTCCTGCATTTTGACTTTCTTCCTGTCTCGAGCAGTTTGTGCTGCCATTCGGTTCTTAAGTTTCCTAAATAAAGATTCATAAGTCTATTATGATATTCAGAAAGATTACTCATTGACTAAAAGTCAAGTTTGGCAGTTTCAAGTGTTGTGGCCACAAATTTTTTGGAGACCTCACAGCTTATCAAAGATTAAAAATAGTTTTTAGTATCTAAAGTGTTTTTGTTTCTAAATAAAAAGGAAAACAAAATGTTGAGAAGCGCACAGATGTGAGAATGAGCTTAAATGCAATCTTTCGAGCCTTTACGTAATCAACATTTTTAGTCAAATTATTTTCAAAATCCAATTAATATATAAACCATTCTATTCTTTCTATTTCATGACATGCTCTCAATTCTTCTTTGGTATGAAAATAAAACTTTAGAGAATATATTGATTTTTTATTGGGCAATAAAACTTTGCTTCAAAGCTTAGAAATAGATTCAACTGTCTTAACAACACTCTTATATAAATACCGCTCAAAACTATAGTTCAAATTATAATTGAAAATAAGTTGCAATAAAGAAGCAAAACCTCAAAGTTTACGACTCTTTTCAGAATTTAAAGCGTTTCGAGTCGTGTTTATTGATATTCTTTCGATTTGACTCAAATCCATTACACTATTAATAGCAATGATAAACCATATCAATCACTCATTCACTCAAATATATCATAAATCATATGAAATAATAATATTTTATAATTTTCAATCAAATGCCAGTAAAACAAATTCCTTTCATTCTAAATCTCAATCGTATTTCAATTATACAATTTCAGTCAAATAATTATATAACTTATCATATAGTTTACAGTATGAGTTCAGGTGACCAGACCCGGGAATCAATTCCGGGAAAACCTCGGAATGAATCAAATTTCAAGAATATAGTGGTCTTCGATTTTTTTATTTGTAAAAACCTGAATAAACATAGTTTAGTCCCCACTTCGATATACTTTGATATCTGAAAAACTCCCGGAATGAACAAACTATAGACCGGTCACCCAATACTTCAAATTTTAACACCAAAAATAACAATACCTTCTCATCAGTTTTTCCTCTTGAGACAAGTGATCGAGTCTTTGACGCTTTCTTTTAGGTCTTTCAAATCCGTCATAACTTTCACATTTAATGTCTGAGATGTCAAGAATTGGGGATAAAGTGGTCAACATTTTCACTATTTTTTATTTTGTTTAAATAATTAACGAATAATATGTGATATGTTTTGTGTTTGTCTTTATTGTGAAGATTTGTGACACAAATAGATCTGAAAACAATCAAATTTAGAAATAATTAATAAAAATTGTAAAAATTGTAAATATTGTAAAAATAGATGAATTGCGCATTACTTTACCTCTAATTCCCCATTAAATGTCTGTGCCTTCACTTGTGTTGATGTGGCGTTTATTGCGCAACACTTTTCAATACCTTTCAATGCTATCATTAATTCAATAATAATTATTTAACATTTCTATATGTCAATAAATGGGCGGTATTTTCATGTCTAGACAACCGTTTCATAACTATTTATATTTTGTATGCAATTATTTTATCATTTATTTTATTAGTAATAGTAATAATTAGTAATTATTAAATTCTTTCAATCAAAAATTGCCAAAAATAGTCAATTATTTCTAATATTTAAATATTTTGAGCTCAAAATAACAAAAAAGGGGAATAAAACTGTTATTTTGGGCGTATTTGATGGTAATTTTGTTGGAAAGTGGAGACAAAAAGCATTTTTTCAACACGAAAAAAACATAAATAATAATAAAAAGTGAGTTAAAACGAATAATGAACGAATAGAGAAAATAAAAAGTTGAAGAATTAAAGCGAATGTATTGAATATTAAATTATAATAAAGTTTAGTTAAAATTGAGTTGAAAAGAAATAATAATTAAAGAAAAGATCTGCAAAATGCTACCGAATCAGAGCGGCTTCAATGCGGCCGCATATCAGGCAATGATTATGGCGTCTGCGGCCGCACAAACAGGTGCTCCGCCATTGCCTGCATTCGGGGCACCAATGATTCCGTTCCCATTCGGGCCTCCGATGGCTCCCAATATCCCGAATCCAATTGCCACTAATATCTCGAATTCCACATCGAATTGGGCTGAATATAATTCACCGGACGGTCGGATCTATTACTATAATAGTGTTACAAAGCAGTCGAGTTGGGATAAACCCGAAGATTTGAAGAGTGAAACAGAGAAACTATTGGCTTCGTGCCCATGGAAAGAGTATAAGACCGAAGACGGAAGAGTTTATTATCACAATATAGTGACCAAACAGTCGGCGTGGACTATACCTAAAGAATTGGATGAATTGAAAGCGAAGATTGCGAGCGAAGAGGCAAAGGCTCAGTCGGGCAGTACTGGCAATAAACCAAACAATAATTTAATGAATAACAATCCGATCCCTAACTCACCGAATGTTACGCCAAATATACCGCAAACGACAACAATACCGACACCAATAGTAACACAACAAACACCAGAACCACTACAATCACAACAACAGACAATAGCAATGCCAACAACACCACAGTCTGGGACAACACCACAGCAGTCAATGACTCCGATTACAATCCCATCGACACCTCCATCACAAGAACTAATATCAGATCAAACACCACAAGAGCCGAGCGGTGACAGAACGCCTGACTCACAGACTAGTAGTGAAGGCAAAATTGATAGCAGTCCAAGTGATTTACCACAACTGCCGACAAGTATCGCAACGCCGACTGAAGCCAAAGAACTTTCTGAAGTATTTAAGGATCTGCTAAAAGAGAAAAACGTGCCGTCGAATGCCAGCTGGGAGTATGCGCTCAAACTTATTGGAAGTGATGCCAGATTCGAACGATTCCGAAGTCATCCGGAAAGAAAGCAATTTTTCAATGCTTATAAAGTACAGAAAGCAAAAGATGAAAAAGAAGATCAAAGAATCAAAGCTAAAAGAGCTAAAGAAAACTTAGAAAAGTTTCTGCACACAACGGAAAAGATGAGTTCAACCACTAAATACAGACAGGCCTCAGAACTATTTAGAGACGTAGACATTTGGAAAGCAGTTCCAGACATTGACCGCAGAGAGATATATGAGGACGCAGTGGTTTTCTTGGCTAAAAAAGAGAAGACAGAAGCAAAACAATTAAGGAAACGAAATATGAGAGTATTGAGCGATATTTTGGACTCAATGACACAAATCACGTTTCGGACCACATGGCAAGAGGCGCAACAGCTACTCCTCGACAATCCTGTCTTTGCCGAAGACGCAGACTTGTTGGGTATGGACAAAGAGGACGCTCTTATTGTTTTCGAAGAACATATAAGACAACTCGAAACAGAAGAAGAGGAGGAGAAAAAGCGCGAAAAGAAACGGCAGGTTCGACAGCAAAGGAAAAATAGGGAATCATTTATTAGTTTTTTAGATGAATTGCATGCGAGCGGAAAATTAACTTCAATGTCAAAGTGGGTAAACCTTTATCATGAGATCAGTGCTGATCCAAGATTTACTGCTATGTTATCCCAACCATTCTCTGGCTCTACACCTCTCGACTTATTTAAATTCTATGTCGAAGACTTGAAGGCCAGATATGAGGACGAAAAACAATTAATTAAAGAAATTTTGAAGAGTAAGAACTTTGATGTGACCATTGAAACGACTTATATTGACTTTGCGACTGTGCTGAGTGAGGATACTAGAAGTGCTACACTCGACGGCGGAAATGTAAAAATAATTTATGAAAAACTAATTGAAAAGGAAAAAGAGAAGGAAAAGGAAAGGATCAAAGAAGAGACTAAACTGAAACGCAAATTAGAGACTGCATTCCTGGCAGTTCTCGCAAAACTAGATCCACCGATAGATGAGAACTCGACGTGGGAAGCGATCAGAAAACTTATCTGTCATGAAGAAGCGTTTGTCTCCATTCCTACTGAAGCCGAACGAATAACAATGTTTAAGAGTTGTATTCGAACAATGGAAGAGTCGTGTAGTCATCATCACAGCAAATCCAAGAAAAACTTGTACTCAAATAAAAAGTCTGACAAATTGAAAAAAATCAAAAAGAGATCTCATTCTTCTTCGTCGTCCTCTTCTTCATCGAGCAGTGAAGATGATCATCACATACACAGTCATTCTCACAGTCAAACTCGTAAAAAGGAAAGCCGTTCACATTCGCGCAGTAGAAGTGATCGTTCAATGGATTCTCACAGCTCTTCGAGCGAAAGTGACACATATTCTAAACCTATTCCGCCACGAAAACAGTCTTCTGTTAGTTGAGAATTGACTATTATTTGTAAATTTTCAATAAAAATGTTTAATAATTATTTATAGGAATCTGACGACGAAAGAGCGAGATTTGAATCGCCCGAAAAAAGTAAAGCAACAGTTGCTTCAAAGAAAACGTCCGGAAAGAATGAATCATTTGACGACTTGGAAGAATTGGAGAAACAAAGAAGAATATTATTACAGCAATTGGCAGCACATCAGCCAAATATTTCATAAGTAATAAACTGGTCTTTCAGTAAAAAACATCATTATTTACATTAAAATTTTGTAATTCAACTGCTTTTAGCAATTTTGTTGATAAAAAACATTATACACATGAATAAAAATAAGATTTATATACAAATAAATTGGTTGTTTATCAGCTCTCCAAAGCTTTTACAATATCTTGAAGACTAGCATAAGTGCCTGTGAAGAAACCTATGATACCTAATAAAAAGATTCCACTATTTTTGGTGAATATCCACCACCAATGTATTACTCCTCCTAAACATTAAATCAATAATTAAAGCTTTTGTTTTGATTAATGGATTTCAATACCGTTGTCGTCTTCCCATTTGGTGGCAATTTCTATAATGGGCGGGAATATTAAAGCTAAACAACTACTCGATAGAGCGCCGACCAGTGATATGAATAGATCTAATCGAGGTATAGCAGCAGCCAATCCGACTATAAATGTGAAAATGTTAGAACTAAGCGAGGTTTTCATGGATTGAGGCTTACATGTGGCGGCCACTAGAAAAGCGCGTAACACAAGTTCGATAACATTTGTTCGTCTGGTGTCAGCTTTGAGATGGAATCTGTACTGAACGTACGGCCAAATTATATTGAAAGGAACATAGAATTGAATGGCATATGACAAGAATATTGCGAAAGCAAACATGAGTCGACACGTTTCATAAAGAGGTTCTGGCGGCAGATTCAAAGTGATAGATCCCTGAACTTTGTCGCCAAACTTTAAATAACCGAAAAATCCGACAGCAGTGTAAAGACACGCAACAACAGTCATGCCTGTGTTCAAGACTCCAACAGGTCCACCAAAAGCTTGTGGTTCTCTCATTTCTTTTTGTAGCGGTAAAACCAGACCAATTCCTTCAAATGCATAGATAGCAGTTCCCATATATAGTGGAAACTTTGCTATGTCGACAAATGCTGGTCTTTCCCAAGTGTGCGGTAAGTCTTGCATTAAATTGTAAAAAACTATTAATAAACCTGTGGTTTGCAGTAAGTTAGCAATCGCTGAGGCTATTGCAAGATGTCTAAGGCTTTTGATAAAGTTGAGTACAATAACAAATGGCAATAATAATAACATGTAAATATGAACCTCCATATCTAGTTTATCGTGAGATAAGCCTTTAATGACCTAAAAAGAAATACATTCAAGAACTTTCTTTTCAATTGTGGTACAAGGGCTTACTTGGCGCATATTTTCTGCCACGAAAAGCGAATAAACACAGCAAAACCCAAACTGAGTTATCAGCAAAAATGTCGATACTGTATAAGAAGCAAAGTTTGCAAATCTTCGGAGTTTCTTTGGTCCCACAGAAAATGCTTTCTTTGCAACCTTCAAATCGATGATTAAATTAATTATTCAATGAAATGAGATGATTAAAAGTCATATTCACCTCTTCATAGTCTAATTGTCTAAATCCTAATCTTTGGCAAAGAGATTGATTGCACTTAATGAGCATATGCATGCAGTGAATACAAATTATGCCCATTATTGGAAGAGCTAATGTGCCCATAAAGAGACCCGCATTGCTGAAGGCCGACGGCATCGCTAAAATTCCGGTTCCTTTGATTTAGAAATTGTAACAAATTAGTAAAGATTATCTTCAAAAGACTGGAAACTAACCAATATTTCCTTTGAGCAGATGCATCATTGTTTGCAAGTTAGAGGTTGAAGTTGCGGATTCGGTACCCATTTTAGAAATCTTAACTTTCTATCAGTGAAATTAATGAAGTATTAATAAGTATATAATAATTATCATCAATAATAATAAAATTCTCATTATGTATAATAGAAAGTGATTTGAGTGACGTTTTCAGTTGAAAATATAATCGTGTAAAACGTCGTGAATTAAAGATTAATATAAGTGTGATTCCAATCTTTACATTTGAGACCTGCGAAGAAGTGGCAAATTTAAAGAGATCCGATTCAATGTCATCTTCCTCATCATCTCCTTCATCACCAGAAGTAGATAGATAGACATCTTCTAGACGTCGACTCTGAGAATGACTTGTGGAAACAGGTATGAGTGGCTGTTTTTCTTCGTCTTTATTTTTTAAAGCAATCACATCACAAGTGAGTTGATGGTCATCATTGGGGTCGATCAAAGTGGACATCACAGTATGTATTACTATATAGAAAGTATAAAATGATTAACTCACCCAAAATTGTATGATCCGATCAAGTTATTATGACAAATGATAGCTAAAACTTTTAATAAGGGGGTGTTGAAAGAGAATAATGTTTCAATGCAGTGAAAAGTGTGAGAACACGCACTGCACAACTGATATACAACTCATTTCACTCGTTGTGAAAACTGATCGCAACTTAAATATAAAAACCAATTATGGGGCAAAAACTATGCAATTCCTATTTCCCCCGAAATAGTGGTCCCAACTTTGCGCACAACATGTTTTGAAATTAGGATAAAGATAAAAGACAAACAATAGAATTCATTGCCTCATTAGTAAACCCAAAGATATAACTTATCATTCAAATAACTATTATACAAATGAAACGGAAAAGCAAAATATTGATACCTTATGTTCTTTCCGACGATCTAAAAGTGGAATTCGAGTCAATTCTCTTAACCTGGATCTAAGTCTTGCACAGATATAGTTGAAAATAGGTTTCAAAATTCTAAGTCATGTGCATATTATACAAACGAAGTAATCAGAGAGTTAGTAACTAAACCTTGAATATTGTAAGCGATCAAAACTTTACACTTTTTCGCATATAAATTGTATTCATTTTTCTATAAATTTTCGTTCAATGCACTCAACATTTATAGGAATATAAAATATATAATAGTTAAAAGTGTTTCCATTAAATCAATCAATAGAATTCATACATGGAGTCAGTTTTGATAATCACTATTAATTTATCGGAATTTCAATTGAGATATTATATTCAAGTCATATTATATCGGAATATCTAGTGATTGCCTTGAACTAGAAGTTCGCCAATTAATGTCATCATCAATTTATTGCATACAAAGTAGTAAAAATTGCACACAAAAAACGGAAAAGAGAAGTAATTAACAATTTATTTATTCAAATATCTGTCAAATTTCAAAAGTTTAATCTTAAATGCACTTGATTTACATATAAAAATGCAAAGTTTTCTGCAAATTATGTTATATATCAATGAATGATAAGAAATAATTGAAAACTTACCAAAAATATTAAGGAATGTATTGTTTTCTTTTCAATTGAATTGATTCAAAATATAACTTCAATAGGAGTGCAAAATTGAGTCTTGGATTTAAACATTTATAGTTGACAATTCTGTGAAAAAATAGCAGAAAAATTGAATTTATTGATTAAGTGCACAGTTTTTAAGATGAGATTTAGAGTTATTTAGACTTGAATAGGAATCGTTTGAAGCGGAAGAATGAAAGCGGAAGCGATTGAGAGAAGTCTTACCACACAGAGTAGTTGTAATGATTGGTTGTGTTGATTGGTTCCCAAATCATAAGCAAATCATATTTTTTCGTTACTTTAGAGCCAGTAATGAATCATAAGATTAGAGATAAATGTTTGATATAAACAAAGTGTTTCAATTGATATATAGATTGCAAACACTTTTTAGTTATATTTAGTTTTTCATCTATTGATTAAAAGATTGAAAGTAAAGCTTAAAGTTTATAATTGATTATCACTTAATTAAATGAATAGTTTTGGAGGCATTTATGGAAAATAGACCCAATTTCAGACATTTCACACTGTATTACAAAATAATTGAGTACTTAATAAAATAACATATGAATTGATAATCAGATATCATGTGATTCAATGATTCATTCATTCATTAAAAAAAACTTTTTTTCAAATAATAATTATTATTCAAATTTACATTAAACAAATCAATATTTATTCGAATGATTCACTTAATTATTGTTTCAATGATTAGTACGAAGTTTTACTCATAAAAATGTTGAATAAAAAAATAATATTAACAAAAATTTTTGAAAGTATTGCTGTTGTCAAGAGATTGAATTGTTGTGAATTCACAGCTGATGTCAATCTGAAGGGAACGTAAGTTAATTGAATTGTTTATGTCCTCATTTGATATATTTTGTTTAATTAATTATTTGATTATTTAAATGATATAAAAATTGAGAAAAAAATTGAGAAAATTGAAGTGAAAATAAGTATTTGTAATAAAATATTGAAAATGATCACCTTGAAAGAAGTGATAGCAAAGAATACAAATGATAATCATATGATAATCATATGATCCCTACTTATTACGTAACCGCTAATGCTATGCTAATGGGCTTTAAATCTCTTGTATTTCATAAAATAGTTGTGATTTGAGATCACGTTTTCTTTAAAAAGTACTACAAATCGCTCAACAAAAGGTCACGTTCAGTACAAATAGCGTTGGATCAAAATCATAGGATATTTTTTATCCAATTTTGCTATTTGTAAAAATTTCCGTCAAAATAACTTTCGGTTAAATAAATAAAATTCATGACTATATGATTGATATCATAATATCATAACTTTATGATCGAAATTGAGTACACATTCAGTTGTTTGTATGGCATCTGCTCTTCAAATGATGTATTTGTGATGATTTTGAGCGCTCTCTTCATATAAAAGGTATGTTTATCTGTATTTTATGGAAAATTTCCTAAAATCCTGATTCCCTCTTATCGGACAAATTGATAAGAGTTAGACTTGAAGACTGTTTTATAGCTAATAGACATAATTCGTAAATATTATATTTCCTGTGGATATGAATGAGTTTTGACTCAAATAGTTATACTTTATAGCGGAAAACAACTAATAATTAGAAATTTGAAGTTTTTCTATGAAGGTTGTAACTAATTATTGAGGTCAGTGACCATGAATGGGGCCAATTGGACATAGGATGGGTGCAGACCCCCAACCCCATCATCATCTACAATAGTTTTCAATTATATGTTTAATCACAACTTTCAAAACTCTTCAATATTTCAGTATATAATGCAATTTTTAATCATATAAACTGTGTTTTACATACATTTCAAATCATATTTAACCAAATTTTTAAAGTTAACTTTTAGTCAATACTTTCCATATTCAATACTCATTATTAGGATAAATAATTTACTGTATATTTTATTTTCTCCTAAACTTGTGGACAAATTTGACAATAACTTTAACACTTTTCTCCACAAAATCATGATTTACTTCTTTATTGTGAATCAACTAAAGTAATAAAAACCAGTAATAATCGCATAATCGAAGCTTTAGTGATCAGAGAATGTGATGAAACATCACTTCTTAATAGATATATTGTTGATGTGTTATAAAGTCAACTATTGTTATAATTATTTAATATTTGATTTGATTTTTTATTTATTTAACAGTGAAATTTGTTGTTTAAAATAATACTTAAATATTAGCCAAACGTTTTCGATCTAATCTAAGATGATCTTCAGGGCTATAAAGTGTTAATGAAATAAATATCAATTTTCATTAAGTCTAAAGCAGGGTTTCTCAAACTTGTTTGCCTCGCGGGCCAGTTTACAATTTTCCAACATGTAAATAGGGCTCAATCTTCACTCAACTTCAAAAATATTTCAATTTCAATCGCTTTCTCTATTACCCGAGAAAATGACTCAAAAACTCTGAAACATTTTTTGGAGTAGTATTTATTGACAGATTTTGTTGAAATAATGATGAAATTTATTGTTAAACTCATAGTTTTAAACAATTCAAACAACACTCAAAGGGCCAGAAATTTTGACTTCGAAACTAAAAGAGTTGAAACTAATTTTTTATTCAAATAATTATTATTGAATTATTATTATTGTTGAATAACTCATTAAGTTTTGATAAGCGCAAGAAAATACGATAAATAACTTTCTAATAGTATTGACTTTTAGTAACTCATGATCTAAAGTGAATAGAAATATAATGATTTTTAGAAATAATTAGATTTCATTTTATAATTACTTGAACAGTATATTTCATAACTCATTCCTCAATGAATCCAATTTAAAATTTTTATAACTTTCTCCTATCCTTTCAATAGTTTCTTCATTTGAAAGTACTTTAAAGAACGAAATGAAATTTAATGATGACTTAACACATACCTTATATGAAATCACTTCTCATGATTATTATTTCTGAAGTACTTTTCAATTATTTATTTGTATTGTAAAAACTTTTGTAAATTCTTAAAAGTTGCTGAGATTTAATGCTTTATTAAATGATATCTACTTTGAGGAGTTTTATTTGAGTGCTTTATAGAGAGAATAACTTAATTGTAGAAAATTATATGAATTTAAATCTCGGAAAATTTTCAGTTTTTCCCTCTAACAGGTTATCAAAAGAAATTATTCCTTTATTGTTGTCTCAGACATTTCCATTCTAACTATGATTCTGTGGCAAATTATTTCATTACTTTTCTAACTTATGGTGTTTAAGATAATTGTTATAGAAATTATTAGATGAATAAAAATTTGGAAAATTCAATACACGTTTTATCATTGCAAAAAACATGTACTGTTCATGACTTGTCTGCAGGAAACGCATTAAAACAAAGTATTGAATTATTTGCTTTTTATAGCAATAGATTAGAAGTTATTTTTACAACTGTTAGTAATTTGAATTGTTTTTTCGAAAAAATTCATTGGCTTTTCTACGAAAATTACTATCCATTCGTCAGATTCTTTCAGACATGTTTTCAAGTCAGAGAATAATTAATTGCTTTCCTATAGTTAAGTCTAATTTTAATTTTTGAAAACATATTTAATCTTTAAAATTATGAAAATGATGTCACAATAATATCTAAAAATTGATGATTTAATGTTTCGAAATGATTGTATTAATTGAAAGGGTTGATACAAAAGCTGCACTAAAAATGTAGGACAACTTAAACTTGAACTTCAGGCCTGAAGCCCTGTCCTTAGCATTGATTATTTCACGAATAGCTCAATAGGAAGTGATTCTATTTGAGTTCTATTCAGTGACTTTAAGTCTTTATTTGTATTCCTGTTCAGAAATGATTTTTTGCCACTTTCCTGATGGTAACTTTCATGTTGAGATTTTAGTTTATAAGTCCAATTGATTTTGTTGTTGAATACTTTGAAACATACGTTAACTTCTGTTCGTCAAAGTATAATAGATATCAAATTTGCATTCATTTTATTCGATATCATGAGTTGATGTATTTTTACAGGTATGGAATGTCAAAAACCTTTTTATCCTCTTTTAAGCCCTATTTACTGTTATAAATCACAATCAAAAACTAATTAATATTGAGTTAAGTTCGGATTCAATGAGTGCAGGTTAGGTTAATCGGATATTTTCCTTTAGGTTTCAGAAAAAATAGTCTTCATAGTAACTCATTGTCATATCAAATCTGGATATTTTCAAGTGCAGTCTTTGATAACACAGATCTCATGTGACAGAAAGATCTTAATCCAAAACTTTTAATGTTTGTGAAAGTTTTCCTTTAATTTAGTTGAAAATTTTCTCATTTCCATCTTATTTAGAAATGTTTTACTTTAATCTGAAGGAAATGAATGATTTTGAATTAAAAATCAAATTAGATTTCAATCGAAACTGAGCTGCAATTGAGAAATGGGAAAATATTTTAAAGCTCAACTTGAACTTTGTGAAAATATTTAATTCTATTTGTGTTGATTTGAAAACTTATGTCAATAAGGTTTGATCGAAACTCCATTTACAATCTTGAAAAACCAGACTTGAAGGGCATAAATGCGATCAATAGGCATAAAGTATACATTTGACAAAGTCTTACAAGTGTTGAATCATTTGTAAAAGTTATTTCTGTTTGTTTTCTTATTGTTAGTAAAGACTATTAATAACTATTATTAATTCATGGTTTAAGCTTTAGTAATAGAAAATATATCGTAATATATATATCAAAACTATAAGACAGGCTATGCTTTGTTATATTTGATGAGCTATATTACATGCCATAACTATTTTGCTATACAAGCTATTAATTTGTAATACTTGTAACACTTATTTCAGGCCAAACTCGTTCTCTCATATCTATTATGAATATCATTTACACTAATAAACAGCGATAATGCCGAGTATATGGAGTAAGATATTAATGCCTGACTGGTCAGTACCTTATAATTGTTATGAAGTCGGCCACACTTGGACTCCGTAAGAATGGATCAATTAATTATTTAATAGTAATGCCATTTAATTTTTTTAAAGATCATGTACCGAAGCCGCTCTCGAAATGGGTTTAATTGTATTGCGGGAGTCATTGAAACTCTACGCACCGCTCTATCTGGTCAGTAGAGAACAATTTATCAATTAATTTATCAATTAATTTATTTTTCAAATACAGATTTACCAATTCATAGATATTTCACAACTTTTTAGAATGAGATGATAAGCAAAAAATTTTTCCATTCTTTTAACCGATAAAGTTTATGCCTCTGTTATATAAAAAGATCGATATATTTTCTGCTCATTCAATCAAATTTTATCATTAGATAACCTTTTTATGATTTTATTGTCATGAATGTATTCACTGATAAGTTATGACATATGAATTAGTTCTCGAAACCACTCAATGATTGAGAAATCTTTCCGCCACTCACTTTTGAGTCCAGACTCACCATTTGTGATCTCAAATATAATTGAAAGTTAACTTATTTATATTAAATATTTATTACATAAATATGTAAATAAGTATACACTCAGAAGTTATCTCATTCGGAAGCTGTAGAAAATGAATAAATCGATACATACTTTGCTTTTATGCTGAATATATTTATGAAATAAAAATTTTTGTTTTCAGTTATCTCAAGGGTTGCAGAAGAATTATAACAT
>JAQFZT010001845.1:0-13424 GCA_034696325.1 Camisiidae sp. | reverse complement strand
TTTTACATTAATTAAAAATGAATAACAAAATAAATCATATTAAATAGAAAATAAACTCATAAAAAGCTCTGAAAATGAGTGTTAGATTGAAATAAAGAGTTTTATGAAAGCAAAGTATAGAAACAACAGTTTTACATATTATAACATAAAGTACAACCGGTTCCCAATGAATTTTTTTAGAATAAGTTAATAATTATGTGTTGAGTTTTCAGAAGTTTCTATTGTCTCCATCAATGGTGGATACTTTCATATTTTCGCTGATTACTTGTCGTGCTATCAAATATATACAGAGATTAGATTTTAGGCTAAAAACACAGAACTCTTAGAATTGAGTTATAAAACATTAATAACCTCTTTGATAGATTATATCATTTTTAGTGATGGGCACCGTCACGAGAGTACTCAGACTTGCGTCTGAATCATCTCTACTGTTATGCATTCCTATAGCCAAAGAATAAATAAGAGCACCGATAATGCATCCAACATGTGGTGCTACAAGTCCTGCAGTCCACCAATAGTTATACTCTAGAGGTCTAACGAAACAATAATGCAATTTTTACAAGTGTCCGAAAACAAGTTATTGATTTTTTACTTGAAAACGTCGAGTCCATATCCAGCGATTGCAGTGAATACTCTCGGAGACAAATCACGCGCTGTAAATGAATTCAAACAATTACTATTACTTGTGCTCAACTTATGGTTTAAAAGCTGTTCATTTTTTCTACAACAGAGCAAATAAAAATAAATTCTATTTCAAAATTATTATCTCTAAACGGGTCAACTTTCAACATAACTTTAAGTGACTTTTTTAAGATAAAAAATTATTAATGCCATCGATAAACTTGTGAATGAGCTTTAATTTTAGGACTTTTGAAGTGTAATAAACTTAGTGAGTGTCTAAACAACGAAAAACAATATCAATGAATGCATTGAACAGAAAAAATCCATTAACTGAAAAGAAAATAAGAAATAACTAGTTCTCTGACTGATTGAACTCTCTATTTTTAAAATAAAAAATTCTTACTCAACTTGATTGAGACCACAAACAGTTTTATTGAAACAAAGTTTCATATAATATTCAGACAATCGAATACTAATGATAAATTGATAGAACAATAATTTTGTGATGTTTTCTTTGAATAATTTTGAGCTCTCAACTAAATTTTGTGAAACCAGTTTCGCTGATTTCATCTTCAGAGACCTGTATAATCAAAATAATCAATTTATCTCATTTCTAGCTATCACATCTCTGGAATGTTTAATAAGAGCTGATTCATTAGTTTCTTTCTG
Organism: Camisiidae sp.; assembly: GCA_034696325.1. Taxonomy (NCBI): domain Eukaryota; kingdom Metazoa; phylum Arthropoda; class Arachnida; order Sarcoptiformes; family Camisiidae; species Camisiidae sp. Next base: position 12,134 of record JAQFZT010001845.1, on the reverse strand, counting down.
TTATGTGATGTTTCCCTCTGTAGATAAATGGGCTACACCACGATTCGTCCGCACCCTCTTTTCAATCCTCTCAATAATTAATTCCCAAAAAATTTATCCCATTTTCAAACTCAAAAGTAAACTAAAACCAAAGGGAACTTATTCCATATAACATTTACAATTGAATTAAGAATAAGCTCAAACTAGTTCATCAACAGAATTTCTGCATATTCAACATTTTAGTACTTTAAATCTTAATTAAATCACCTCAATGTTGAAACGCTTTCGTTCCATTGACAGAAATATGTTTAGTAAAAATGTTATTATCATGAACTGCAGCCTCAGTTTTTATAAAAAAAAAATATTCAATTATTCATTGTTTTTAGAAATGAAAAAATATTTGAATCAATACTCGAAAGTGAATGAAAGCGAATGAAAGTGATTTTGACTTCCTTTGTTTCAAAAAGTATTTGCTATCGTTTAATCTGTGAGGGATAGCTCTGGTATTTAATCTGTAATGTTAAGTCTTGAAGATGAGAAAAATAGTCTTAATTTATAGTTTTATTAGTGTTCATTCATTATATTTTAGTTAAAATAATTTTCCTTTGGTTTTAGTTTACTTTTGAGTTTGAAAATGGGATAAATTTTTTGGGAATTAGTTATTGAGGAAATTGAAAAGAGGGTGCGGACGAATCGTGGAGGGACGAATCTTGCTTGGGCGAATCATGATGCTCTCGATAAATCACTTAACACTTCATTATCAAAAGCAGGAACAGTAAACTTCTATGTTTCAGATCTGAATGAAAGTTCAAATGAAAGCTTGAATAACTTTTTGTGCATCACTTTCAAAGAAACATATTTTCTCTCAAATACAAACACAAACGAAAACTCGACTCTCAAGTGCTGTACTCCCTGTTGTTCATTTCAATGGTCTTCTTGAAGAAGACTCAACATTTTTACAATTGATTTCTTAAGGTGAGAGTGATATTAGAAGGAGAAACATAAAAGATTTGAATTGTAAAAATTTTTCATGTAGAATTCAAACAATTAGATCTCATTTAAATAGAGATATTTTTCAGAAATATGGGATGAAAACTTAATTGTGTTCATTCAATTTGAATTAGTTTGAAAGCAAGATTAATCATTCGATTTAAAGATAGTGAAAAGATCTGGAAGTGTCTTAAAGATATGACATAATTTTCTTAAAATATGCTAAATTTGATCTCAAAGTATAATAATTCAAAGAACTGAGAATTCATAAGAAATAAAGAACTGAATGAATGGTCAAAACTGTTCAAATTTGAAAGAGAGTTGCTTTACATGATTTTTCAAGCATTCATACCTTAAAGCCATATTAAATTGATGTAAAATTTTCTAATTAGATATTATAAGTGGAGTTGACTGAATTGAGGCTTAATTTTTAAGTTTTAAAATTATAAGTTATATATTAATTTTTAAAAAAATATGAAATTAAAATAAAATAATAATTACCGGGATTTAAAGTAGCGCCACAATTGAACGGATAGCAAATAATGATTGCGGTAACGATCAGAGCTAAACTAATTGGCTGTAAAGCTCGCGGCGTATTAATGCCCTTTTCATCAGTAATAGCCAGTATAGCTATAAATGCAATGACAATCAAAATTTATTCAAAAGTTCTAGTTTTTTAGTGAAACAATAAATCAAGTGAAATACATGAACACAGAAGTTGTGATGTTCTTTCATACCTATCATCAAAAGAGCACAACTGAATATCTGATCGCTGAGAACCGATCCAACATTGAGATAAGTTTGCGGATAAGTAGCAAATATGCCTCCCGTAAGGCTCACTTTATCGAAAGTAGTATTTGTTTTGAACGCCACTTTCCGGAACTCATATTCATATTCAGAGATTCCTTGATAGTAAATTGCGTACACTATCGCAGCCCCTAAGAAACCACCTAAATATTGGCCCGGAATATATACTAAAGCTTTTTTCCAAGAAAACTTTCTTATGGCACAGAGAGCTAAAGTGACTGCTGGGTTCAAATGTGCGCCTAATTCAATGTTAAATAATAATGAGTTACTATTGAATAATAGTTATTATGGCTTAAATCCTATTATTTTGTTGAAGATCACGCTCACATCTAAGTTAAGTTACGTTTTGATTATATCTAGCGCTTACTAAACAAAGAGTTTGTTATAAAATCAATTCCATGGTCATGATCTCAGCCAAGATAAAAATTTGAAGTACTGTTTCACTCACGAATACAGATATAAATAAGTGAATCCTTAATTTACTCAACAAAGTATTATTAGTGAACGTGATGGACAACAATATAGATCGCGCACATGATTATAGCTCTAATTAAGAATAATAACCTGAAACGGGAGCCGCGAGTGCAGCACCGATCATAACCCCGACACCAAAGCCTAGGCCTACAGTGAGGTCATTCGAACCTCTCAGTACATTAACAGCTACTGCACCACATCCTAAAGTCTTTCAATTTAAAGTATAATAAATATTTAAGAATACTTTTCAAGACAGAAACCGTCAATTGAATAGATCTATAGAAATGCAAATACAGTTCATAAATGACTTACGACTATAATCATCGTTCCCAAGCATTCCGCCAGAAATTCTCGTACCCTTTGATTCATTTTGACCATAGCTTTAAACAAATGAAATGCAATTAATCAGAGTTGAGACAAAATGATGTGTACAAAAGTTTTGACTGAATAAAACTTTGAAACTTTGAAACAAATGATAGTTAAATTAATGGCGTGACAAATAACTATTAAATAACTACACTTTATTAATAAGCGTTTTGCACGTCAGTGAGCAGTCACTCGAATGCTGAGAACTGTGCGAATGTAATCTTTTTTTGAGTGACAAGTTTTCTTCAATACGGAACTTGAATAGAGTGGCGGAGAGTGAAAAAAGTAGTGGAAAACATGAGCTTATGGTAAGTTCGATGCACACAAACTAAACAAGTTGTTCAAATTAATCCTATTTAGAGTTATTTCACCTCAAATCGGTGTAATTTCTTCCGGGCCTTTACAACTGATATAAGATATGATCGCTTTTCATTAAAGTTGCATTAATATAAGGTTAGAGAAAAAAGTTGTTTAGTGAACCTAACAGTGACACAATTTGTTGGCTTCAAGTCCGAACTCTATGCCTTTTTTTACTCCATAAACCTATTAAATGAGTAGAAATGCTGAAAACGAAATAATACATTATTCTATCCCTGTTTCCATTTATATTATCTGATGTTAAGCTCTTGTTTAGATTCTATTGTATCTCATAATAAATCATTCAAATTTTTTTGAATAATAGGTTTAAAGGATCACTTTTATCAATAAATATTTAGATCTAATGCTTTGTATAACTTACGCATGTCTTGTAAAACTTGTAATCAAATTAATGATTTCGAGTTATTGTAATAAAATTTTATCAGCAATTCATAGACATTTTATTACGTATCAATTACTAACTTTCTGTCAATTTCTAAGCTTTCTGTGAATTTCTAAACTTTCTGTCACTTGAACAAGAGGTTAGAAACAAGTGTTTTCTCTTTTTAAGTAATGATTCACATACAAGTGTTAATTAACTTCAATTATCAAATAGACTTAACCGCGATCTTCACTCAAGCAATAAAATGGGTAACTAAAAAGTTAGACTGCAATATGACTTTGATTCAGCAAACAATAAGAGTCAATATAGAGGAAGTATTCAAATACTTTCCATATCAAACGTTTGTAACAATCAAACTCATTAATTTAATAATAATTAACAATTATATTGCTTGAGGCACACAATCATTTTTATGTGAAACACAATTGAAGAGTTTCAGAAAAGTAATAATTATTATGCAATTTTGAATTCATGCCAAAAGATCAATGAGTTTTATATTTATAAGATATCTATAATTTATAAGATCTAATTCAATAAAACTATAGACAACTTAACAAATTTAAAGGTAATAAATCGAGTCTTTAACTGAATAAAACAAGTATTCTTTGATAAAATTGAATATTGTTTTACCCAAAAGAGTATTCTAACTTATTTTGCAAAAATTGATATATCGATTAAACCTATTTGCAGTATTGACTAAAAATAGATTTGTTACGAGAACTTTCTCTAAACATTAAGATCAAAATGATTTTATCGAATCAGACTGAAGTTTAACAAAAATCTAAATTCGTAAAATACATTTTATACTTTCTAGAAATGGATTTTATTTTTCGAGAAACTTGAATATCTATTTTCAAACTCAAATGAGATTACAACTGCTTCATATGTAAAGTAGTTTGCAATTTGATGACATAAGTACAGACATCTGTAACATGGAAAAAATGATCCATAAAAGTCAATCATTTTTTCAAATCGAATAAATCAATAAATCCTAAATTCAAATCTAAAAGTTCAAAACAGATTAATTAAAACTTTGAAACTGAACAAACGTGAGGAAAAAATTGAAAACGAATACAAGACACATTAAACTGCTGTGAAAGTAGAAAAGTAAAACACCGATTAAATATCGATTATTTAAGCCTTTAGAGTTACAAATAAATGGTTTCAAACTGAAAGATGTGATAAATTAGTTTCTCTTATTATTTGCATGTCATTGAAATTTATGTAATGATATTTGTTTGACCGAAAAGAAAGTCGTTATTAGGCTGAGACTGCGCTCGGCGTGTATTCTCTATTCAATCCAATTGACTTCAAAAGTTAATAACCCGAACCTTAAAAATTCCATTTCTATAATGAAAAGGTTAAGAAATAAAAGAGTCCAACTGCTCAACGTATTTAATATTCATTGCGTTAAACTATTTACTTAAGTTCAATTTAAATAATCAATAAAGTTATACAAGTAATATGAGGTCAATATATTGTTGAAGAACTTAAAGAAAAATCAGATAAGACTTAATTGCTTTACTTTGCGTGCTCTTGAATTTAAACATATATTTTGATGTCAATTCAACCGGTAATTAGACTGTTAGATCTTCCTGTATTGTACAGGATTTCGCTCGGTATACAGGAACTAAGTTTAATATGAATTACACAGGATTTCATTGAAAATCTGACAATTAATATGAATTTTACAGGATTTCATTGAGAATCTGACAATTCATATGAATTGTACAGGATTTCATTGAGAATCTGACAATAAGAATATATTAGAAACTCATTTATTCGCAAAACCAGCTTAATATAAATTTTTTCCAATGAAACACTAGCATTATCTCTAATCAATCATTGAGAATAATTATTTCAAACTGTTAAATTTCGCTGCAAATGTTTTATTATGTAACTTCCGTAACACGGCCGTAACTTCCTATAGGTAGTGGTGGATATCGGGTCTCGAGAGAAAATATTTTTCTCTAGTCTCAAAATTTATTTCTATCAAATTTTAGAACAATTATTAGATCCAAATCAAATTTTCAAGCTTTACAATAGAAATAAATATTAGTTTTTAAACTAGTATTTTTGAATAAAAATTTCAAGAATTACAAGGACTTATTGTTTTTCGAGTTTAACTTTAATTAAACATTAAGAATTGAATGATTTTTTGCTTTAAAAAATTAAGTTTTTAATGTTTCTGAAAATTCGAGACATTGAGACTTGAAACCGGGCAAAAATTTCGAGTCGAAAACTTAATTTTTTGAAAATACCAACACTAATATGGGGTCAAGAGGGCTATAGCCAATCAGTTATATGAAGTGCAAGATCGAGAATTAGTTGAAGTTAAAACCTTATCATATGTAAATTGAGCCCCACTTGACATGTTGAGCCTACTATTCTGTGCCCCTCAAAATTCAGATTTAGTTCATTGTAATTTCAAATGTCTTCTTATGCTCAACAATAGACTCCATTAATAGTTAAATAAGTATTTCAGTGATTGTGTGTTCATAATAAGAGGTGATTTGATAAACAATTGATTTATTTGATGTTAAAAAGTTGCTTATTATTACTCAAAAAAATTCAAAAATTCTCACAATTTTTGGATAGGATTCACACCAAAAAAAGGTGGTAAGTCTACCGGTAATGCTTTGGACTTTAACTTTACTGCTAAATAAGTATAAGATCTATTCAATGTTTTCATCCTTCTCTTGATTGAGACGAAAATATGAGATTTATGTAATATTTCAACTATTTATGCACTGCTTTAGCAAGTTTTCAGTAATAAGACTAAAATGATTTGATGGTAAACATGAAAATTTGCTTTCAGTAATATTAGAACTATTCTTGAATCAAATTTAAATTTTTCATTCGACGTTAGTATGAAATCATACGCTGAAGTAAAGCTCAATTTTCTAAAATTTGTTTTCAACAAAATATTAGTGAAGAATAATCTGAATATAAATGATCTAAAAATATCGGAAAATATGTAAACTATTGCAAAGTAAACTAATAGGTGTAAAGATGAGTCTCAAATGATAATAAATTAGCTTTAATTTCTAAAATACCTGTTTAGGAAAATTTCTATTATTAACTTCAAGAGCACTGATTATTTCATTGTAATTAACCCTTTATTATAATTAGAGTTTCTTTTCTTCACAATTTAATGAAACCAAAATAAGTTTTATTCTGACCTTTGATATGAAAGGTTCTTAAACTTATATTTTGCTTATTTAATAAGTTTGACATATATTCTCGATATTTAAGGTTATTTCAAAGTCTCAAGTTTTCGAATATTTTGATTGTAACGCAATAAGTCTTAATGAAACCTAAAATCATTTGATTTAGCTTTACCATAACATCAAACTGATGTTTGTGATGATCTTTTTTGCCTTTTGTTCAAATTAAAATTGATTATCGATTTGAAAAAATGATTTTTGCTTTACAATATTTTTATTCATTTATGAAAAGTGATGAAAAAGTTTGCAAAAGTGGAAAACTTTTTGAATTTTTGCTCGGGATCGCACTTGTCTATATAATTTAGTTAAAGACCCATTTAAAAGGTTACGCAAACGAACGTCAATAAAAAGGAATAAAAGAGAAACATTGAGGTTATTGAGTTGACAATACATTTTGCAAAAGTCATTTGCATTATAAGATAATATTATTCACAATAAAACTTAATGGTGAAGCTTAAATACATCTAAGGGCTCGTACATATAGTGCGTACTCTGAAGATTTCAGAAGATTTTCTGACCCCTACCCCCTCTTTGTACGCATCTGCACTCTTTGATATACCCCCAAATATGATACGCACACATTTTAGCTTGAACCCCTTCACAATAAAAAATACCACTGATTTATAGTGCTATAAACTCAATTTGAGTATCTTCATCAATAAATTATAAGACAATATCGTTGTTGAAGCTAAAAATACATTTTTCCCACAATTCCGTTGAATTAAAATGTTCTCTAACTCAACCCCTCGTATGCATACGCACACTTGTCATTTACCCCCTCTCTATAGAAGTACACGCTTTTGACAACTCCCCACCTCCTTGACTAAGTACGCACTATAGTACGAGCCCTAAAGGGTTTATTTATAAGATGTGTACTTTTTAAAATGTGAATGTTATCAAAAGAATAACGCAAAAGAAAGAATCCGTTAATGTAAAGCACGATATGAAATAAATGATTAATTTTTTAAAAGTGTTTGTATTGAAAAATTTGAGTTTAATAATTGAATTGTATTGAATTGAAAGCTTTTATGTTTGAATTTTTTTTGTTATGGACCTCAATTTATATTTAAACTTCTATTCATTAGTTGAAATGAAACATTTTCGAAGATTAATAAGGATTGAACAGTTATGACAGAGCTCTATCTGATCAGTTATATAATTGCGATTTTCTTAACATTTCATTTTGATAGAGCTCAAAGCTTTGACCCAATGTTTGCAACCTTCAATCAATTCCTAATACAAAAATATAAGTGTTATTAAAGTTATAACATACTAGTGAGAAGGCGGGTCTTATCCTCAAATAATAAAGGCTTTGAATTTCTCTTAAATATCAGAATTTGTTTATAATAGAGGAAACATTAGAAATGTGCACAGAGGCGTACACTAAAAATTCTATTTTGAGTAATATCCACTTTTTGAAGAAAATAGTTTCAGGCACTGAACCTTATGAAACGGGTCTGATGTGATTGTAATGACCACAGCCGGAGTTTTATTGTGTTAGGATTTTATAATATAGATGAGAACATATGAGAACTAGAGGACAAGAAATGCAAAAACTTTGATGGAAGTGTAAAAACATCTAAAGAAATCAGGATTAATCAAATATATTTATTAGACCTGAAAAAGCTGATTAGTTTTATAATTTGGTCATCAATTTTCCCAAACTCTTATCACAAGAAACATTCATCAATAATAGTAACAACTTTCTTCACAATATTCTATAGTCAGTCCTTAATTATTAATTAATTGTATTTCAATTGATTCACTTTTGTATTTCAGTTTTACTCAAACTTTTGGTTCAGTTCAATGCCATTTTCATTATAACATTTAATCATAAGTTTCAAAATCATTTAAGTCAAGTATTTGAAGGACTGGTGACTTTTTAAAGAAAATGAAGTATGAGTTAAGCCACTTTGGTATTGATATGAATCCGAGTGAACCATTTGTACAATCGGACAAAAAAGTATACGTGAAAATGTGCGCTTAAAAAACAATAAAAGCCAATAAGAGATGAACCAAATAAGGGAAAGATTGAATAAATAATAAAGTTTATAAAAGTTTTCATAATCTTAATTACTTAAATATTAAAGTGATCCCTAAGTATGTTAAGTCATATTTCACGTATACTTTTTTGTCCGATTGTACATTAAATTCCAGTGGAAACTCGTCCGCAAATACAGGAAAAGTTGTGAACTCATCAAATGGTAATTATGATTTTAATTTTCAATAATACGTAATTGCTATTATGTTACATAACAACTACATCAATAATCATTGAAGTTAATTATCAAACGTTTCTTCATTATTTCAAAGTAAATCAAAATACCAAATAAGTACTTGTATTGAAAAGATTTGGTTAATTCATTTCAATCAGATTCTTATCTCAACCTCTAAGCACATAATCATTGTTTTGAAAGCAATTCATGAAGACATTAACATCAAAAGTTAAAAATTTCTTTATTCATTAGAATTCAATTATGGAATGATTTTGATTTGTTTGAATAAGTGATACTTTGAGAACTTGAAGTATTCCCTTATTTAAGAAAAACTATTCAGTCTATAACCTAAAATCACTTAAAGAGTATTTTTGAAAAAATTAGTAATAAAAAAGTGGGAATATTATGAGAGATTGCTATTAATTAATTGTGAAATATAATTAACTGTCTTTATTACGTATCTGTCATTTTTCAAGATAACGAATAAGATTAACACGAATATTAATGAATCGACAACTTTAAGACTACACATTACATCAATTATAACTAAGAGTGATGTTGAGATAAATGTTATTGAGACCACTGAATCAGTTTGTCTCAAATGGTTTATTCCTAACAGTAATTTTGGAAAGTATTCCATCAGGAAATCAATTGAGTTGAACAAATTTCGCATTAGTATAGATTCCACATATAATAATAAATTCTCTTCAGTATTTGACTCTCATTTCAGATAATTTTTTTCCTTCAAAATCCTTTTGATAAATCAATTAAAATATTCGATCTGTTTGATTGACTTTGAGTTTTAAGTTGAAATATTCTCACATAAATTTGTTTTCAGAATGAGAATGATACAAATAGCAACCTATTAAATCATTATTACATACCTTATGAAGAAGAAAAATAATTTTTATGGCACTTTAATCTAAAATTTTGACTTATATTTTTTGCGAAAAACTTGAATACTTGTGTGAACTCAACTTTTGGTATATGATTCAAAAGAGAGGAACACGAAACTTAAATATGAAAGACAAGCCTATATGTAATTTTAGTGTCTAGAAAGTACTAAAAACTCACAAATTTCTGATGCCTGGAATATACTAACAAAAATGCTAAGAAAAGCTTTAATGCTATTCTTTTAATAATATGATCATTTATTCATAAATTAAATTAAGCTAAATATAGACGCTCTTTGAATAATAAAATGGTTCAAAATTTGAGTTCTACTTATACTTTGAAAAGTCAATAATCTTTTTTTCGATTATCGTGAAGAAAATTTTTAGTAACTTCTTATGCCGTATGCAAATACTTGTAATAATTCAAATGCAATTATTTTGAGGTACATGTAGAATAAGAAAAATTCAAAAAAGAATTTGAAAGCCATAAAATGTATGAAACTGTGAAATAACAATAATGAAAAGTTGAAGATGAAAAAGATTTCCTTAAAGATGTGTTGAAAGTCAGGAATAGCTCGTGATTTTAGAGCGTCAGAAATGAATGGTTAGAAAAGTACAAACAAAACTAAAAGTTGCAAAAAACTAACTTAACACAGTTCCAGATAATCATTTGAATTGAAATGCAAAAAACAAAAATAACTTTTATGTCAATAATACAAATTGAATGTATAGTTCTGAAGAGAATGGTATAACTTATTAACCTTGATTTTGCCCATATATTATTTATTATACAATTGTGAGATTTATTTCTTGGCTCATCACTTGTCTTGTTTACAATTAAGTAGTTTATAAGACATCTGAAAAGTCTAAATATAGTTGAAAAAAGTGGAAGTTTAGAAAATTAAATGATGTGGAGAACAAGTTTATGAAGGTTAGTGGGTCTTTGGGCAAACGCCATACTATACTTGTTTTTTCCTTCCGAAACAGTGTGATTGTTAATAAGAATTAGTTTTACACATTGTGCGAATGTAAGCGTTTCTTTAAGCATCGTATTAAAGCTTTTAAGAAACTATTAAAAACTTTTAACAAACTTGTTTAATATAAAGTTGTGTAGAGTCATGGATGCCGTCAATATAACTCAGTTGGCTATACAGGCAAATGAAACACTTAAAGAGTTATTAGAATTTGAAGATTCGATCGAATTTGTGAATATAACGGGTCCGTCAGAGACGATCTTCGCGGCTCTTGAGTTCTCGAAGATATTTCATTACATCGCAGCCGTTTTTGGTATAATTGGGAATTCGCTAATAATAGCAATCTATTTGAAATTCGCTCGAATAAGAAGTGTTACGAATACATATATATTTAATATCGCGCTTTCGGATTTGCTGTACGTCATAACAGTGCCTGTTTTTCTCATATCAATTTGGAGCAACTCGTGGCCGTTCGGAGAGTTCATCTGCAAGTTATTACTCTCAAAGGGAGCCATTCACCGGTTCGCGAGTTCATTGTTCTTATTTGTCGTTATGGCCGACACTTATTTATCCATTTTGAAGCCCACTTTAGCGCATTTCTGTTACAAAAAGTCGTTTAATGTCAAACTAATCTGTGGATTCACATGGATTTTATGTATCTTATCTGTGGCGCCAGTTTTTTATCACGCGTCCACTTATTCAGTTCCTAACTCTAATATTAATCATTGCGACCTATTCTGGACCGGACCCAGTAGAGAGACCTACATCTGGTTTACTATTGTCTTAGCCTTTCTCTTGCCAACTATTGGCAAAGTATTATTAGCCATACCTATCATCTATGCTTTAGCCGGAAATCCCACTATTGATGGTCAATATCAAGTCTTTGCTGACAGGAATAAGAAGTCGGCTCACGTTGTCCTCACAGTTACACTCTTTCATATTGTGTTTTGGCTGCCGCTATGGATCAGCTTAATTAGCATTAATTTGATGCCATTCACAGAACAACCCGATAATTCATCGATTCTTTTTCATATGATCAGCGGATGTATTGGAATGGCTAATACTGTCATTAATCCTATTCTATATATTAAATTGAGTCCAGATTTTCGCAATGGTTTGCATCAATTGATTTCATGCATTCCTCAAACACTTTTAGCTAAAACTGCTTCAGATCAGAGCGAAGTAATGAATGAACGCTCGACTTCTATACCAGAAAATGTGACTAAATTTGATTCTGCGATGTCAGGAACCAACTGAATCATAATCATTAATCAATTCATTTCAATCAATACTCTTTGATATAATACTCTTTTATCTGATAACTTGATATATGATATCATTCTATTTTTAAAAAATAATATAAAGCTTAAAAAGTTATTAGTTTTTCATTTTTGAGAAAATGATTCAATGATTTGAATTAAAAACTTATTTGTAATTATTCATTATAT
>JAQFZT010001844.1:0-13425 GCA_034696325.1 Camisiidae sp. | reverse complement strand
ACATAATAAATTTCAGAATTCAAATAATAATTATTTAGATTTCAAACTCTCACCCATTGATAAAGTTTGGAAAAACTCTTATTTATTAAGTCTTTTCTTCAAATTATTAGTCAATCAAAAATATTTAGAGGTATTTAATAAATAAATAATATTTTAGTTCAGTTCCTGCCATAACTGCCATATAAGTTGAGTTATTTTTATTAAAAGTTTTGACTCCTTTTACAAGTTTTCCAAAACTTTATGAATGTTTGAAATGTGAAAAAATTGAGTGAATTTAGTTGTAAACTTCAATCAATTGTTTCATTTGAAAGCCTATAATTGAATAACAATTGATGGCACACATATGGAGTTCGAGCACAAACTCTTTTCAATAATTATCTTTTTTTTATATATAAATTTAATTTTTTGAACCAAACAATAAATTATTTTGTATTAACTCAAATGTTTTGGGACATCTATAAAAGTGCTAACATTTTCCATATAAACTTTTTTTTGTAAACACTACTCCGGCTGTGGTCATCATAGAGAGGTCAGAGAGAGAGTGTGACCTCAAGGTGTGAATTATCTCAAAAAAGTGGCCACAAGTCTTAATTTAAAAACTTTTAGACAAAATTTTAGGCAATTTTGAAGCCACTTATCATAAAATATATTATATGTTTCCTATACTGCAAAGTATTGAAAGAAATCATTCAATCATTAGCTCTGATAACTATTTAAAAAATGAATTTCGGGGTTAATATATTATAACAAATAACAAATTCATATATTATTTAAAACGAGTGCCAATTCATATTTGGTTCATAAGAAGGAGTTATCAATTGAAATCTCTCTAATTTGTAATGAAAAACAGGCTGAGCCTGAGCTTGGCTGAGATAAGCTCAAGTTAAGGCTCGAAGGATTCCAAATGAGCTCTTGTGTGAGTTTTACGTTAAATATGAACAACTAATAGCTGTATTTGCAATCTTGTGATCAAATGAGAGATTGAGGACAATTTGTGCGCAACCCTTTAAATAACTTGTAAACTTGAAATTTATTTCAACCTTTATTTCAACCCTTATTTTTTATCATAAGAGCTATCTTTTTGAATAACTAAATGAAAGTTATGAATTGAAGGGTTATATATTTCATAGTAAAACTTGAAACTCAAGCTTCCCATAAAAATGAAGTTAAAGCTCATACAAAATGAGGTTATTCTCTTCACCACTTATTTCACACAATAATTAGTTTATATCAACTATTTCTAAAATATTTTATCATTTCCTCAATGCTATCAAAAGGTATCGAACATATAGAGAGAAAATGATAATTAGTTTCTCAATGCATTCGTTATCAAAATTCAATTATCCATATAAAAGGGTAATTGAAACCAATTTTTATGATATCGAATCATATCATACTCTTTTCAAGTCTTTAAATAATATAAAGACTTAAGTCTAATAAAAAGCAAATAAAAAAAATAGTATTAGTTATAAAACATTTAAGTTATTGAAACTCTTATATAATTGAGATCTATTGAACTTTGAACTGTTTGAACTTTTAAGAACTCTTTCAAATAAAAAATAAATAATAAGTTTGTATTTAAATTTAATATTAGATTAGAAAATAGGTATTTCTTAACTCTCAATCATTCATAAAATGTCATCAATTGTATAAGAGTTGAGATAATCTAAAGTCAAAACATTGATCGCTAATAAAAGTTAGTCATAACTTAGTTTTAAATATTTTCTTATTAAAAGACTTGAAAAAGAATACATTTTGAGTGCGATTCGATTTCAATACTTGTTAATATAGTAAATGAATACAAGTTTTAAAAATATATAAGAACTTAGAAATGAAATATACTTTGGGTTGTCTTCAGAGATAATTTGATACACGTATGCGTTATATATGACACAAATACAGTCAGAATAAATGATGTGATAATAACATAAACCACTTGTTTTACCTGTTTATTTGAAACAACAGAAAGGATGAAATGCATTATTAATAGACTATTTTTCTTCTATCATTTTCATGATCTAAGAATTTAGTGCAGATAAACATCTCATACCTGTATATTATAAACTAGATTTTATCTCAATTTATTTAAGAATAACTTTAGAAAATAAAATTTTATTATTAAAAAATCAAATTGTTATGTAATAAGAGCTGTGTATACGGGTTGTGAAGGATAGCACTTGAAAAGGTGTTCAATGATAGAATCAACATTTCAAGTTGAAGTCTATGTCTGAACCTTCATCTTGAATTTGCGCTCAAGTAAATTCAGATACTATTGAACTCTGATTTTCTGAAGGTTTAATCGTTATTGAAGTAATGGATATAGAATCTGATGTTTCACCGAATGCTTCATCAAACGATTTGATGGATAGAATATTTTGATCGTAAGAGCTTTAGGTAATAAATTTCATAGAATACAAGTAATTACTTCTTGCAACTTTCAAGCAAAGCTTGTTTCTTAGCTTACAATTATTAGCATTTCTATTATAAATCCATCAAAATTGTTATACTTTGTATACTTCCGTATTTGAAAACCACTTTTAGGGCAAGAATACATTTCAGTCATGACTTACAAAACTGCTCTTTGTTTTAGTTTATTATTTGTTCAATTAATTTTCATCTCTTTAGACACTTTTACTGTTGATCCCATATTTCATTGAAACAAAGCCTATTTGACTCGTATTTATCCTCATAAAAACTCGTTTCTAAAAAATCATAATCATTTAAAGTCATGATTACATCATTAGCACCGCCTCTGTTATTATATTCTTGAAGACCACTTCAGGTTTTCATAATTATATTTTCAGCTTATCTTTCTGTGTCACACATGACTTAATCCAATATTTCTTCATATAATAATTAGCAAAGGATTTACCAGAAAAGGAATTTCCTATAGTTTACATCAACAAAACGCAAAAATATAACAAAAACAAATTTAATTTTTGGTTATCAATACATTTGCTTAAGAGAGGAACAGTTACGACATTTTGCTAATTAACTAAAATTGTGTTGTGAACTAAATTGAGCTAAAAATGATCAATGGTTTGGTTCCCGCCCGTAAGAATTGATGGCATGCTTTTTACTGTTTGTTTCTAATATAGGAGCCAATGAAAAGTCATTTTACGCTATTTTAAAGACATATAATGAACGCAAATGAAGTTTTATACAATTGAAAAACTTAAATCAATAAAATATTTTGGAGATAATTTACAGAACAGAGAGACAAATAATTGACTCATTTGTCTATACATTACAATCACAGATATTTCTACTGTAATAAAAAAAATCATTAACTAATTTTAAGCTTTAATGACTTAAAGTTGTGTTGTTTATAAAGTTATAAAACTATTCGAAAAGTGAAGAAAATATTACATTTTTTCCATGAATATAAGCATAAGTACAGAAAATGAGATATAAATGCAAATCGAATTGACTAGCAGTTAATGAACAGGAAAAATGAATACAAGCTATAACTGAACGACTAATCAATTAAAGTAATTTTCATAAATATTTACTTTTTACTTGAAATAAATTTTTGGTTAAATTTTTCTTGTTATCAAATGATCACGAAATTCAGAAAGTAGTCATTCAAGGATTAATACAACTCAAGTTCAACATAAAACATGTGATTTATATGTTTTCATACTTTCGAGTATTTAAAAAAAGATCTTAGAATTGAATTAAAAATTCTGAAATATTTCTGAATAATCAGTAATTGTGTAGAAATAATGATAAATGAGTTTTAAAGCTTGAATGACTTCAATTGAATTATGATTATTCCTGAAGGGAATGATTGTTAAGCATTTATAAATTATTTATAATATTAAGCAATTAAAGCACATTAAGTTTCAATAATATCGATATTTCTTAATGCAATCGTTTCCAAGATCTACAACAATAACATGATCGTCGTTTGTAGTGACTAAAGAAGTCGGACGTTTCAATTTGGCATCACTGCTGTCAATAATGAATTTCAATTGACCAGAAACTAAATCAAACACTTGAATAAAACTTTTACACTTTTCAACTCTTGTGGCTAAAAGATTTCCTTTAGAATCGACAGTAATTCCACAAAATTGTCCTTTATTTCTGCCCTCAGAATAGATTTCTTTCTTGAATTGACCGGAAGGAGAGAAGACTAAAATACGTGAATCAGCGATAAGAATATCTCCATCAGAATCGAAACAAAGACCTCCGATGACTCCCAACGCTTGAGCTTTACTATTGCTTGATTTGGAGGAAATGCCTGTTATCTTGAAGTTGAGTTTACCCACAGGATAGAACACGAAGACAGCGTGCGCTCCATTATCGGCAACAATCATCTCTCCATTCGAGTTGACCGCAAGACAAGTCGGCTCAATAAAGTCTCTGTGACTAAAATGTCTCACAAACTGTCCTTCAAGTGTCAACTCTGTTATGTTTTTATTACGCCAATTACTGACTAGAATTGACTCTGAATTCATTGTTAACGCAATACCAGTTCCCGCCCTATTGTCTAATCCGTGGCCTTCGATGTGATTCACAAAACTGAAGGGAGAGTTATTGCAATTGTTTTGCAATAAAGTTTTAATCCTTCCGTTTCCAGTGTCTAAAACAAAGACATGTCCGTCTTTATGGCTGATCGCGAGACCGACTGGTTGTACAAACTGGTGTTGGTCTGAACCCCGACACCCATAAATACATAAAGGATTTATGTGTTCCGATGCTTCACATTCTAAGGGAAAGTCTTTTATGGGTCGACCAAATATAGAGATTCGAAGACTATAAGTTCCATGTTTTGGTGGTGTGAAGTGTGCCTCATAAGTACCGTCACGATTGTCGACAATTCTAGAGCTTATATTAGTTCCATCGCTATTATGTTTGAACTCAGCCGCAACCGGATCGCCGCCAAACTTCTGTCTCATTCCGTTATAATCATATGCTGTGATGTGAGCCACAGATCGCAAATGTGCCGAACATTTACTAACAGTTGCGGTGCAAAGAGAAGGAAATGTTTTGCTCGTTCGTATACTTCCAAAATTGTTGACACACTTTTGAATGTCATCAACAGCAGAGTTGTGCAAATGTTCGTATCTAATAAAGCAGTTTTCTCTTGGCTCAAGCAATGTATTAACTGAGTCTAACTTTTCGTTGAGATCATTAATTTTTTTGCTAATATTGCGAACTTCGACTTGATATTGTAAACCACAACACTCTGTTTCTACTTTTGCTTTTTCAGTCTCAATGATATCCAGTTGCTCTCTGAGAACATTTCTCTTGTCTTCTCTAATTTTCTTCGCATAACTCAACAATTCCTGACGCCTTCTGTCAACAATGTTAATAATTTCTTGAAACGTACGATTAATATCTTCGAATGCATGATCAGAATTTTGATCCAATTTTCGCATTTCATTGAGTACATTGTCTGCCGCTTCGTTCAACTTTTGTATGCATTGATGCGCTTTATATAATAATATTTCGCTCAAACGTTTGATAGCAATAGAGAATGGGATGACCTGTTAGATAGTGAAATGGTATGAATGAGAATAACATCTAATAATACCAGTTATGCAACTATTGATATGGAGTTAGAAGTGATTACCGTATGTTCACATCCATTGGTGCCACTATTGATCGGAGGGCCATGAGATCCACCCGTACATACACTACAGAACACACAGTCACAGGTCTCACAAAATAATAGCTCTTGTGAAACATGACTCGAACATTTAGGAATCACTTCACGTCTTTGACGAGCCATCAGATCAAGCAATTGATTGACGAGGAATGAAGGCGGAAATGCAATCACTCCTCCTCGAGGAAGTTGTACTGATTCTCGGCATATCGGACACCGAAAACAACCAGTTGAATCACGAACACCAGCGGCTGCAGCGATGCGATCCAGACATATTCGGCATATAGTGTGAGAACACGGCAATAGCTTTGGTGTGTGTTCTCCAGAGTCATAAGTATATAAACATGTCCCACATGTTAGAAACCCTTCAGTAAAGTCTTCATAGTTTATAGAAACCGTCTCAACCAATGTCGAAGATGTCATCATTTTTCGACCCAATTGGGATCTGTTTTAGGATTGTCGTAAAATAAATAAATAAATTCAACTCAATTACTATACTTTTAAAACTAATGCAATCAAACGAAAGTCGTAATAAACATTAATCTAAATTGCGTTTATAAATATTGCACAGATGTTAACATTAAATTTGACGCTAAGAGACAGTAATCATATTTCTCGTTCAGCAAACATTCAAATTAAACAATCAAATAAAGAGACAATAGTTGAGGCGCGAATGCCATCATTTTTTTATCTCACCTAAAAGTTATTAGAGGTCTATTCATATTAAATAATTGAAAATATATTGCAATGGCTTTAGTGAAACAGTGCATTAGAAGATATGAGAGAAATTCATTTGAGTGCTATCAGAAAATGTATAACAGTTTACGAATTTTTTGGAGATAAAAATTGCACTGATTTAATGCCCACACACAGTGTGAGACAGAGTAAGCGTTTATATATAAAGTCAAACATAACAAACAGAAGCAGAAGCAGTGGTGCACTATTAGGCATCAAAACAAAGAAGTTGACTGACTTGTACTAAACATTACTTTTTGTGAAAAAATGAGACAATAGTTATCTGAAGAAAACTTACTGAAGTGCATATCGCAGGGCATCATATCCTGCGGGAGTTCCGAGTTGTAGAGAAAAACTCATTATTAAAACACTTTAAATGAACTTTCGAACGATAGTCAATATAAATCAATTTCATCACAACTTTCACAATGAAAATAAGTTGAGTTCATATAGAAATGCGCACTCAATTCATGTGATTCAACAAGTATTAGAAAAGACCAACACAAAAGTGCGCACACGTTAAATTCGAGGACAATTCTTTCTACAATTCAAGGACCACAACATTTATAAAATGTGAGGAAAAGAGCGCAGAAAGATTTGCGTGTATTTGTATGGAAGAGCGCTGTAAAACTGCAACCTTGTGTTTGAGCTCATTTCCCTCAAACTAGAAATTGGTGTTCGTTGAGCACAAGCAGCTGTGGTCTGGTTGCCAGGCGTTCAAACAACTCAAAATTATATGTACATAAAGAAAAGCCAACAGGCATTGCTTTGAGAGGGGTATACGATTTTGGTTTGTGAGCCAACCATCACATGCAGCAAAACTCGTACCTAAAACGAGAATGCATGCCTTCGAGCAAATGCATGGTTATAAAAAAGATTGCGATAAATTCAATAAAATGATTAGTGCATGAAAAGAAAGGGAAACGAAAGCTTTAAATATTTTATACAATGAATCTAAAAGTTAATGTTTTTACGAGTACTGACACACGTGACACACTATTCGCTCATTAAATGCAATTAAGTGTAAAGTAAATCGTGATAGTTATTAGTTTTAATTTGAAAAAATTATGTTCACATCCAACACATCCACCCCTACTCTTAACAATCCTGTCTTTCACTCAACGATAAAGAAGACTTCTTTTTCAGCAATTCATTTAAGGAAAAGGGGATCAAAAAGTCTATAAGCAAAGGAAGAGTCCTATAAGCGCTTCCTGTGTTTTGACCAAAAGAAAATTCGTGTCTAAGCATTTTGTTTGCATCTGTTTAAAAAGGAATACATTTAAGAATAATTATCTTAAAAGACGTGACAGAGCTTATGCACACTGGACTCAAACAGTGATGACTAACTTCTTCTTAAACATTTCCAGAAAGTAATGAATAGTTTTTGAATGAAGTCTACAAAGAATGTCAGACTTGTGGAGAGCTTACAAACACACATACGGCACACGTTCAATACACAAATGTTTGTCTTTTGCAAAACATATTATATTGCAATGCAATAAAAATTGTTGGACTCGAGCCGGAAGGGCAAAGACACGAGACATTAGCTCAATGTTAATAAACTGGTGTGTTCTCCACATTCATCATTGGCCAAAACCATACGTTTTCAAACTTAAAAATACTGATAACTCATCAAACATTCAACTATAGCTTAAATTAAATTATATTCAACTTATTTAAACATTTTGCAGGTTTAATATGAAAAACTCAGCAGAAAATTGTGTATTTTAGAAAAATGTTTTCATTACAAGTCAAATGCAAAATATGTTATTTTCCAAGTACTGTAAATACAAAAAAAAAATTCAAAGTTTAACATCTGTTTGAGACAGCATTTTTTGATAAATTAAGATAAAATTGCATTTCGTTATAGAAATAAATTATTATTTTTTGAGATTCCGTCAGAAACAAAGATCTTGATAGCTCTGACTTCTAAAGAGTATACACTAAATTAGATCAAATGTTATAAATTATGTTGAACTGAGTTTAATTGGTTCGTTGCCTCACTTCATACGACCATTAAATAAATTTCAATTAAGCGAAAACTAAAGTCATAATTCATAATAAGCAATACAAACAGCAAAAAATGTTGATATGGTTCGACTTTCTAAAGAATCACATTTCAATTGAGACGATGCAAAACAAAATGATTAAATTGGAAATCGCAGAAAATTGACGTTCAAATGAGATGCAAACTGAGGAGAAAGTCATTTGTCAAACTTTCGAAAATTATACTTTTTTCAAGGAGAAAGAAGTTTGTGAACAAAATTTATTTGAAAAACTTAAGAAACTGTTCAAATTGACTCGAGCTTAGGATAAGGGATGAAAAGTCGAGATAGTTTTAGACTTGAAAAATTACTGAATACTCATTAAAAAATATAAGAGTGAAAAATTGTAGCTTTAAATCCTGTTTTAGATTATCATAAAATTTGTGTTTTCTTAGCCTTGAGAAAGACTATAATTCTTCAAATTTAGAACGTACTGAATGTGTAACTAATCAATAAAAATAAAATGACTTACAATTTAGTTTTGGTTAACTAAAGCAAACATTAAATCGTGAATTGACGACAAGAATTGGGATTCTGGCCATACCAGACACGAAAGTTTACTATTGTTAAGGATATAAAAAAGTTTATCTAAAAATCTTTATTAAAAAATATCATTCCGTAAGTCATCGGACCATAAAAAATACAAAAGAAACATCCGATTCATTCAAATACAATGAAATGCGATAATGAAGTTGTATTAACCAAAACTTGAGTCTCACTTTATTTGACAACTTTTAATAACATTACACTTATAAATATTCTACATCTTTATGATAAGATTCAAAAGACATAAAAAAGATATGAAAAGAATAAATGAAAGCATACTTTCATTCAACTATTTAAACATTTACTTTATTAGAATAATTTTTCAAAAAGATGTTATATTATGACATCTAAATATTATGATTAAAGATAACATTAAATAGCAATGCATTGGAGTATAAATGTTGGAAATCACACTTTAATTTGGGATCACTTCGAAATGTTTAAACCCTGTTTTGAATCCTCTAAATAATTATAAGATTTTGAAACTTCAAAATAAATTCAACCCTATTTTGGGTTTGGATTTATTTTAATCGAATTGAACTTTTGTTTATTTATGTTTAATAACTTGAACTGATTTTTGATATTACTTGAGGACTCAGTTAACATTTTTAGACATTTCGAAGTGTAGTCTTATTTTTGACATCTCTCTACTGCCAGAAAAGCTTGTATTGTAAATCAAATAAAACAGTAAAGGATTCTACAAAACTTTAACCAGAAATTGAAAACCATTTCAAATATGAGTTCTACACTTATATAAATAAACGCAAAAAGAGATGTGATTTATATTCAATCCTTGACAGAAAATAAAGATATGGGCTCTGTTTCAAAAAGTCATGTATTCTGCCCACGCAATTATACAGTCAAATGTCAATCACAAAAATAGGTCAACAAAACTTTAACAAAAGCTGTCGTAACCAAAAAATGTTCAACAATTTTAGAAAAACTCATGAATAAAAGTTAGAAAAATTTGATTTTAAATCAAATATAGCTTTAGTCAAATTTGAATATAATGTTGATGGTGTGGGTCAACCATAAGTTAACACAATATCTGAAATGATTTTAATTGAAAGATTGTTTGAGCTCAAGTGGTTGACGAGTTGACTGGATTTATCGTTTTGAAAGGGGTGTACAAACGAAGGAATATTATCGCTAAAATCTAGGTAACGCTCATTACATTTGATATCTATTTTATAATTTATTTACAAAACTAATATAAGAGATTTAATTCATTCAATTTTAATCACCGAAAATCCACATTAAAAGTTAAACCAAAAAAGTTAAAGCAAAAAATTAAAAAACATAGCAATTAAGATAAATAGAAAAGAGATAATGTGTTTCATAGATTAGGAATACATTAAGAAAGTAAATACTGTCTTGAAAATGGCATAAAAGCTAGTGATCCAGAGGTTGAAGTTTGTTCGGTAAACAATGCATTAAAAAACTAGGCTATACTTCGAAATGTGTAAATTCAAAGTGTCCAAAACCTTAAAACTATATAAATTCCAACTACTGTACACTGCAATTATAGTATCATATATTTCACACTCAGACTATCTTTAGTATTAATTTAACTTTAATATTATAAAAGATAATTAAAGATTATTAATATTAATAGATTCTAAATTAATAGTCATTCAAGAAATTCGGGGACATTTTCTGAGCCTCTGCTGACAATTTTTAGACATTTTGTATTCGGATATTTCGAAGTGCTTTCAAAAAATACTGTGACCTAACATTTGGTGTCGTCTTTTAATCTAAACTTCTAAAGAGAAGTCTATTTACAGAAGTAATTCTTGGGAAAACAGACACAGAAGTAATCGAAATATACATAGAATTATTGACATTTAGCACGAATTTCCAAAATGAAAAAATCTTGGATTCGTATCAATACAATAGGATTGCATTGAAAGATGTCTTTGACTGTAAATGAATTTTATATTTTTTATGAGTTGGAAAAAGTGATTCTCAGCATTAGTATCGGAGATGACGCCCCACTTGAAACCGCTTAAATTGTTGGTTATAACAAATAAAGGGCGAACTCAGAGCTCCCAAAAGTTTTTCTTTAAACAAACTTAAAAGTGTTGGTCCCCTCACTTCCACCCACTTATGACTCGGCTCACAGCAGAATTGAATCATTTTTAACTTCTCAACATTTTTGTTTCATGTTAAGCATAAAGATAGAAATCGGCAAAAGGGAAAACATAAGTAACTTTTATGTTTGCACAAAGCGTTATGATTATTGTGTAAACTTCAAAATACTTTTCAAAACAACAACTATTATAAGAATTTCAGTCAAGTAATTATTTTACGTTTGAACGCCTTTCAGAAAGTTCTCAAATATTTCTCTCGAAAGGGCTTAAGAAACTTTAGCATAAGATCACAGTTTGAACTTTTGTTTTTCATTGATATAATTTTTAGATTGAATGAAAAATAAGTTTTAATGCTTAAGAATTGATAATAAAAAGTTCAAACGCATGGAAATGTTTGATATTTGGGAATTTTGAAGGCTAGTTGTGATCTCATATCAAATGTTGACTCATAAAAAATATTTCTCAAACTTTTTTCTCACGATACACCAAAACGTCCAAAAAAATTTCGCGACCCATTCAAACACTCAATGTGTGAAAATTTGATAGAAAATGCTGTAATTGCTTATTACTACATAGTGTAGAGCATAAAATAATTTTGATTGAGTTCTATCTTCAAGCCCTGGGACCCTAAGCTCGGGCTTGAGCATTGAGCTTATAGTGAGAAAAATATTACACATTTTCATCAAAAGAAAATACAGTTGAAAATGAATTTTTTTGCTCTGGTTTCTAAATAACGAAATCAAAAGAAAAAAGACACAACTCGATGAAAATAACGCGACCACTTTTGGATCGCGACCCACCACTTAAGAACCCCTGCTTTAGAGAAAAGTTTTTCCAACACATCTCTTTCGCTAAAGCGTTCATTTATTAATTATATTCTTGAACAATAGTCTTATATTGAATATAATAATAAACTTGTGTTGAGAACAAATATGTTGAATGCAATTATTTGATTATTAAAAGTAAACTAAATATTATATTAATAAAGTATATATAATAACTGAGAGCATGCATTTGAACGTCATGTGAGAGCATGAAAACACTTGAAGCTTAACTAATTTTGACGATTCAAACAAACATCATGTGCATCGAAGGTCACGATTACATCACTATCAATGCATAATTTAAAGCCAACTTTGAAAAAAAACATCACTTATACGAAAAGATTGCATGAATGTGGTCAACAAATAATGAAAAACAGTTTTATCTGTAGTTTAAAAATGTAATTAATAGCTATCATATGATAGGGTGTCTCAATATGAAAGTATGGATTTGATGGCAAAATAGACTTTAAGACAACTACTGTTACAGTACAAAAATCAATTTGAAAAATGTCTATTTTGCACATATTTATTGCGCTAAATGTTTGTTTTGTATAATCGGCAAAGTTATAAAATCTAAATAACAAATAATGGACCATAAAATTTCTCACTTTAACCTTAACTCATAAAGGCTTGAAAATTGATAATCTATTCCATTTCTCGTAATGGTGTTAATGTTTTCACTTCAAAATTATAGCTAAGGGTTTGTGCTTTCCAACTATTGATAGCTAAACATTGTGATGAATTTACTACAGTTTCACTAATTTATACACCCTTTGAGTTAGACTTTGAAGATATAATACTATTTTACAGTATATTTGTGTCCATTGTGTTCATGAGTCGGCAAATATTTTATTAGAGAGTTCGACGAATCTAAGAGTGCAGAAGCGCACAATTGTTTCATTGAAACGCTTAATTTCATGACTTTATAAGCCATACATTAACTGCAACAACACATAAGGTTTGTCGAAACGCTAGGAATAAATATTTCGGCATCACTTCTAAATTACATATTCTAAGGGGCGTTCGTTCTGTTGTTAGAATTTTTTCAATCAAAGAATAGATGCATAAAAAATCAGTCAAAAGAAAATTCACACTAAACGCATTGCTATTTATGTTTGGGTTGTCTGTGAACACTATTACGATATCAAATACCAAAAGAATGTTTCCAATCACATGAAGCCGTTCTTATTGTGAAACCATTGCGGGAATTTTGCAACAAAAAACTTTCTCTCCTTTTATTATAATAAGACACAAACTTTTTCAAACAAATATAACTTGTGATTAATCTGTGAAGCCATACATTATAGACCAATCGTGAGAACTACAGTAGTTTGAGTGCATCAACACTAATGTTTTGTATCATGGCTTGAGAGCAGACATAAAATAGATAAAAACTAAATTATAAGAAAATCTGGTTTAGGCTTTCAAGACATTTTAGTTGTATGAGAATAGGATAGAATGAGTGCACAACTATTACGATAAGAAAAGTTTGCGGTCCAGTAAATAATAACTTCGTTGTATTGTAAAAGTTTTACAATGAAATAAAATTGCAATTAAATATGCTTTACTTCGAT
>JAQFZT010001843.1:0-13431 GCA_034696325.1 Camisiidae sp. | reverse complement strand
TTTTGACCTTTTGGTACATTTTGACCTTTTGACATTTGACCGACCTCAAGTAATCTTTGACCTAATGCTTTTACAATTTTTCTAGTGGAGGGTATTTTTAACAAATGAGGTCTCGATTTTTAAATACTTAAAAAACTTGGTATAGTTTTAAAGCATTCAATTCACAAGATCTAAATGTTTAATTACATTCATAGGTAAAAAACATTAATTATTGATGTGTTTGACATTTTTATTCAAAAATAGGAGTTAATTCACTAATAATTAGTCGTTTTATTTGTTTTAAAGTTTGAGCACTTTTTTATTTCAATATCAAAACTTCGAAAATCAGATTTAATTTAATTGATTTTCTAAAATAAAATACAGATTAAATTTATAGAAATCAATTTCGAGACTCGAAGTTCTCCTCGATTGAGACCCGATAAGAAATTTTTCGGTTAGGACTCAAAACCCTATAATAGCTGAGCTCTAATTTTAGTGAACATTAGGAACAGCGCTGTAGCCAAGTATATAAAAGTATAAAATTTTCATAAGACATGTTCACAGATCTACACTTAGATGTCTAAAAATGTGCGGGGAGGCCGGGCCCCCTTGGCCCCTATGGTAGCTACGACACTGATTAAGAACTTGGAGAAAACTCTCAGATCATTCTCTACTTTTAACTCATGTATTAATCAAGTTTCAAATCTTTGAGTGTTAGTTTTTGTTGAAATAACTCAAAAAATGTGAACATTTCGAAACTTTTCTCTTGTTCTCCAAATATTTATTACACTGAATCTGAGTCCAGAAAAGTTGACCTGTAATTAGTGTTGATTCCGTTCCAAGAATAGGATAGAACGGGACGGGACGGGACGGGAATGGGAATAGAAATAAAAATCAGGAACGGAATCAACACTACCTGTAATACAACTATTTGAGTCCTTCACTAACAACTTAACTGTTTGGATATAAATGTATTTGAGATGTAGTTATACAACTATAACATAAGTTCCTAAAACCACATGAATATTCTTTCAAACTATAAATAATTCTAAGAAAATTCATTTTTGGAATCATGTATTTATAAGTTTTGCCCAAAATTAGATTCAATACTAAACAATTCCTGTGAACTTAACTTTGAATTCTAATAAATAGAGAGAAAAATATGAAATCTATTGATCACAGCGTTTTTGCGACCATTTTTGAAACTAAAGCTTAGATTTATTCATAAATGTTTATATAAGTGTTCGCAAGAGCGCTCATGTCTATAAAATATTGATTTTGATGGCTTTAATGCACTTATAGATAAGGAGAAAAGCCCATAGATTTCATACATTTACTGGAGTACAGTATTAGCCAAAAAATGATACTAAATATTCACATATGTGTTGTTTATATGGATATAGAATGCGGTATATATTGTGCTGACGAGTGAGTGGGAGGGGATGTCAAACAAGTTTGCATTGCATTCATTTGAAGGCAATTGAGAACCAATACATAAATGTAGTGAGAAGTCAGACAACAATTGCAATGTTTTGATCATAATGTAAATTAAGCTTGAATTTAGGCATTAATTATTAAATATTAGTTGTTGACAAAACTGTTACTTAACTCTCACATAAAATGTCTATTAAAGGTTCGCTGACTAAAGAACTGAATGGTAAGTGTTATCTTTTGCTATTGAATGGTGTAGTCGTATATCGTATTAATAATACTGTTTCATATACTCTATGATAGCTCTGACAAATTCCCATAAAAAGTGCATCATTTCGATGCATTTCCGTATTGTTGTGCTAAAAGCCAAACCCATCCTTAATCCTAAAATTGTCAAAACATCCAAAACAATACCGAATTTCTAACTTTAATCGCAAATTAATCAGTAATTAAAGAGCTATTGATTGAGTGGAAGGAAATATTCGTATATTATAATGAGTGAACACATTCGTAAAAACCCTTAACTTTTTGTCTGTATTTCTAAGAAATAATTTGAATTGTTTTGTAAGCCTTTAAAGTTAGTTTATTTAATGAATGCATGCATGCATTTACGATTGTTGAAGCGTATCGTGAAATAACACTATAATAAAGATAATCTGATTGATTGATTCATTGACACCACTGTGTAATTGAATGCTTGAAAAGCAAACTTAATATGAGAGCACAAATCGTTAAAACAAAATCATTTGAGTATTACTTACAGTATTAGTTGGGCTCATGTTTTATTGATCCAAATAATCGATGATTTTATCAAATTTTAGTATAATTGAGGATCTGATTAAATGATTAAAATATTAATTTAATTACAGAGAGTGTAACAGCACTTCTCGGCCAAAGTGTTAAGATATCACTGAAATGTTTGGTGAAAATGGAAATAAAAACCGACAAAACAGAGAACAAGATCTTAGCATTTTCTGCGTGCCGTCTCTTCATTCTTGTAGCAAAAGTTCCCACGAAAATAGAGCAAACATTCCATTATTTAGACATTAATTCAATTGAAAGTAAACGAAAGAATCAGTTGACAATTAGTGTCACTTCAGAGAACAAGTCATACAATTTCTATTCAGTGGACGCTAACAATGGAGAAGAAATAAATTTAATGATAATACAATTGGGAACAGCTTTGAAAACAATATTCCCTCAAATACCTCTTGAATTACTGATAAGAAGGGTTGAGGTCGAGCCTACCTCTCGAATACAAGCGATGATTGAATACAATCAAAGTGTTGAAGAAAGAGCAGGAATTAATACAATGGACACCCCTTGCGGTGGATTTTCTACACAATATGCATGTCTTTGTGATTATTTTGGTTTTCCATATCGTGAAGAAGTTGCGTGGGATGTGGACACCATCTATTCCGCTCATAATAACCCAGAACTATCACTATTAGATTTCGAACATTTGGACACTAAAGACTTGGTGCCAATTGTGGCCGCTTTGAGTTACAACGGGTGGTTCACTAAATTCCGTGCGAGTAATGTCAAAGTCTTCGCCAGTCATGCGGCCAGTGATGTCGCCGAACAGATCATTAATTTACTTAAGAGATCAACTGTTTTGGAAGAAATATATTTAGACAATACTGGCATTAAAGCTGATTTTGTTAATAAACTTTTTTTGGCCCTTTTAACTAACAGTCAGTCAGCGCTCCATAACATTGATTTGTCCAATAACTTGATAGAAGATAAAGGTTTGAAAAGTTTGTGTGGGTTTGTCGTTAAGTCTTTTCAAGGAAATGGTATGACTGATGAGTCACCAAATAATTCCTCAATTAATAAACTCCATAAAGGCCTCACTCATCTTAACTTATCTCGAACTGGATTAACATCAAAAGGAGTTTCTGATCTTTCGGATGCGCTCTCTCTTAATAAAACAATGCCATTATCTCTAACTTATTTAAATCTTAGTGAAAACGTTTTAAAAGATGACGTCAATGTAAGTCACTTTACAGTTGATTTGTGTTGAGATTTCTAATAAATTCTTATGAAATTTGCAGAAATTGTATAACTTCTTAGCGCAACCGAACCACTTGACTCATCTCGACATGTCGGCCACTGAATGCTGTTTAGACACAGCATTTGGAGCACTATTGAGAGGATGCACACAAAAACTTATTCATTTGAATTTATCTCGCAATCAATTCAGTAGCAAAAAGAGTCATAAAGAAGTCAATGTTCCGCCATCTTTCAAAGCATTCTTTTCATCGACAATAGCACTGAAAACTCTTAATCTCTCGTCCAATAAACTTCCGGCAGAAGCTCTCAAAGCGATGCTTTTAGGATTTGCCTGCAATGAAATCGCAACTGACGTACGCATTAATTTGAGTTCAAACGAATTGAAATCAAACGGAGCGACGGTTTTAGAGTTTGCTTTGGGTGGCATTCGATGTATCAGTGGATTAGATTTAAGTGATAATGGATTCGATATTGACGTGACAAATGTTATTAACTCTATCGGCAAAAATAAATCCATTAAGTATTTGTCAATTGGAAAAAACTTTAATAATATTAAACCGAAGTATGAAATAGTTTTTTTTGATTAATTAAGAATTATTTTAATGAATTTAATGATTATTAGACATATGCCACGCGTTCTCGAATCACTCGTTCAGTTATTACAAGACGAAGATTCAGTGTTAGAATCGCTTTCATTAGTGGACTCGAAACTGCGAAGCGATGCGTGTCTTGTAATCAATGCACTCGGTTCTAATCAATCATTGATTAACATCGATGTCACCGGTAATAATTAAGTTAAAACTTATTTGATTTAAACATGTTTTTCTTAATCAGGTAATACAATGGGTCTTTCGGGTGCGCGAACTCTCGCCAAAGCACTTCAAGTTAATTCAAAATTAGAAACTATTTATATGGACCGTAATGTGATTCCGACCGCAGGTTTCATTGATATCGCGTATTCACTAGAGAGGAACTACACACTCAAGTATATGCCGGTTCCGGTACAAGATGTTCAGACAGCTATGATTAAGATGCCTGAGAGAACTGAGGCCGCGATCACTAAAATACAAGAACTTCTGAGACGAAATAATTTGCCGCAAACAATACTGAGGAATTCCCGTTTTCACGGACATCATATGCCAATTGATGCCGCAGTTTTTCAATTGATCGATAAATTAGCGATTCATTTACAGGATTGTTTGAGTAGCCGTTCGACCGAAAACAAAAGAGCTTCAGATTCTTTCGAGTTTAATGTTAAAGATGAAGAAGTAGTAAAAGCTGAAAGTTATTTGAAAGACGCGGCAAACGCTAAACACCTTTTAAGTCGTTTGAATCAGCAGTTCATATATCCTGAATCCTCATCAGAATGTGGACGACGTTTCTCAACGTTTGCAATTTGTAGACCTATTGAAGCAAATCTTGTGGAATTCGCTTATGAGTTGAAGAACACATTTGAAGCGCATATAAATAATGTGATCGCATCTATGATTGAATGCATTCAAGAACAGTGTCCGCAAGTGATAGCAGATAGTGATCGGCTTCAAAGTGAATTACAGCGTATTTTTAATAATACTACAAACTCTCCATTACTTCCTTCGCTCAATTTCTTTCAAACCTGTTTGACTGATAGTGTCGGAACTCTTCTGACCGCTAAAATTGAAGAAATACTTCAAGGGATTGCGGCCCAGATCTGTGATAAAGTACTATTAGAAGTGAGTGAATGCCTCTCTACGAGTCACAGAGCGCTCACTGGACAAGAACAACAAAAACAAGGCATAAGTCAAAGAAGTTCAACACCTGATGTATTGCGAAGCAGAACATGGATTGAGGGAAGTTCTCATGAGTCATCAACTGAAGGAAATCTATCACTTGATGGACATTTAGACGATGAATCAACTGTTGTAAGTCTAGATTAATTATATTTAGAAATGTTTAATTTATTATAAATATTTTGCTGCCTTTAAGTGGTTGGCGTGGCTTAACTTAGTGAGTACTTCACTCTTTTCTATCAAAGTATCATTCAATTTACATTCCATTCATTTCTCACAACACATTTCAATGAATTTTAGTTTAACTCAGTATCAAATCCTTTTTAGGCGACACCAAAACAACCCACTCAGAAGAGACAAAGTCTTTATGTTAGACGACTGAGACCCCAATCAGTTCTCGATGGCTTAACTGCTGACGACATCCCAGACTTGTTACAAAAGGCCGACAGTTCTACAAGTGCTTTGAGTTCAATTGATTCTAGTCTTTTGGCATCAGTGAGTAGTGACAAATTGGAACACTTGGGAAAGTCGAGACCCAAAAAGCCTAAAACTCGTGCCCCAACGCGAGCAACGGTTACCCCCAATACACAAAACGCTAAAATTGATAAAATTGATTCATCAATTAATGAGAGCAGTGATAAGGCTGAGAAAATAGACGAAGGATTGGACAACTTCTTTAAGAAAACGATTCCGACTGAGGCGGCACCAAAACCTCAAGTACAGCCGAGAGGTTTGTTCAAAAAGTTTGGACTTAAGTCGGAATCGAATCATATTGGATTCATATTGAATCCAAAGTCAACGACAGATGATTTTTCAAAACAAAAGTCCATCGATGAAACCAACATGAATTCAAGCGTAACTCAAACATCACTACTTTCCTCACGTATTGAAGAAGTGACGCGTTCGCGATCGTCACCTAATTTGGGTCATAAGAAGCCGTCTCAACCGATATCTATTCCCAGAAACGACTCTCCCGGCGCTGAAGAAATTGCAAATATTTTAGAACCAAACGAAAGGATCACAAGTCCATTACCTTCAGAACACGCGGAACTATTGGCTGAAATGAGAGCCAAACAGGGGAAGCGGTCGTTAGCGCCGACTCCGACCACAACAACTGCGATAACAACCGCAACAACAACTGCAACAACAACTGCAACAACTGTTAGTGAATCGAATGCCACTAATTCTAGTTGTACTACAGCTTCGACTGCATCACAATTACATGGCGTCAAATTGAGAGCCACTGTTTTCGGGGATGTAATGAAGTCACCCAATAAAGTATTCAGTGCTGGAAATGAAGAAATGAGTTCTTCATTAACAGAAACAACGCGATCATCATTTCCACGACAATCAAATCCTCCGCCACTTAAACAACGCCCGAAATCAGTGGTCGGTATTTTAGGCGCTAAGTTTGAGTTGTCCTCACACGCGAAACAAGATATCATTGATAACGAAATAATTTGTGACATAAACTCTGACACTAAAGTTGACAAAAACTCTTTGAAGAAAACCAGTGCTGTCTCAAAGCCTCGTTCAACACATTCTTCCACATCTTCTACTTCTTCACTTCAGAAATGATCTTCCATTTGATAAGGATTCGAGTCATTCATTCATTTTAGTGCCAATCATTACAACTTTGAAATTAATTGTTATTATTTTATCATTCAATTGGTTCGTCAGTTATTATAAACAGATTATAAAGTATAAAATCATAAATTAATTAATGACTGAAACTTTTTATTGACTTAAATGAGTTCAAACTTTTCTATGCATATAATGTACTGAATTTTAGGGGTTTTAATCATTCAATTTTGAAATAATGTCAGATTTACTAAAAATAATTTATGTAATAAATCAGTTTTGCAATTATATGAGTAATCATTTTATTCATCTTTTCAAAAGTAAGTTTTTAAAAAGTTGTATCAATTCATGCGCTTATAATTAGAACTTTGAATGCTATAAAAGTTGCTTAAAGTGCTTGAAATCTCAAATATGTGTTGAGTGAAGTCATGCGCTCTTTAAATGTTTATCTATTAGTAAAAGTTAGCATTTCTTGTTTGCATTTCTTGTTTATTATTAATAACTTTTATGTAAACTTTCAACAACTGGTGACTCATTTTATACTCTTTCAGTTTTAATTTAATTTATTATTCAAAATATTTATTTATTGTAATTAATTATTTATTTAATAATCAAATGATGAAAAAGATATCATTCGGGAAATTGAGAGAAAGATTCAATAAAACAGCAAATAATAAGTCGATTAAAAGTGAAGAAAAAGATTGTGAAGAATGTGATGGAAATCGACTTTTGTCTCCAACCAATCAACGAATCGATTCCAAGACTTCTTCAGAAACAAGTCATAAATCGCTTAAATTTCCGGCAGAACTATTGCAGTCATTCAGAAATAAATTTAAAAGAAATCATAATAAAGAAAAAGTTCATTCAATTTCAAAACTTAATGATCGAAAAGAATTAAATAAAAGTAAAACAGATTTAGTTCTTAATAATGAAGAATTAGCTCTAAATCACAATGAAATTGATTTAAATAAAGAATCGAAAAGAAGTGATGTTTCAGAAGAAAAGCCTGAGAAATGCCAGCAATTTATTGAAGAAAAATTGGATTTATATTCAGA
Organism: Camisiidae sp.; assembly: GCA_034696325.1. NCBI lineage: Eukaryota > Metazoa > Arthropoda > Arachnida > Sarcoptiformes > Camisiidae > Camisiidae sp. The sequence goes on along the minus strand of JAQFZT010001843.1, from coordinate 5,603 downwards.
TGAATCGACGTCTTGCTCTTCAAAGCAGATTTCGAGCCATAATATCGAAAATGGACTACAAATGAGTGAAGAAATAGTTGAAAGTGTGGACAACATTGAAAATATAGCTAAAAGTAATGGTAAAAAGTTTAGTTTAATAGAAGAGATTGAGAAACTGGTGTCTTATGGTTGGTATTGGGGACCAATCACTCGATCAGAAGCAGAACAGAAACTTCGGGACCAAATGGATGGTTCGTTCTTAGTTCGTGACAGTTCTGACAATCACTACTTGTTTAGTCTTAGTTTTCGATCTTATGGTCGAACACTTCACACACGTATTGAATACACAAATGGTTTGTTTAGCTTTTATGCGAACACTTCCTCTGAAGGACACTTCTCTATAATAGAACTGATAGAGGAATCGATGTCTAACTCAGAAAAAGGTGTGTTTTGTTACTCAAGAGGGGGTTCTTCAGTCTCGCCATCATTTCCCGTTCGTCTGACAAGACCTATCTCTCGATTCAGTGAAGTTCGTTCTCTACAATACTTGTGTAAATTCATTATAAGACAATCAACAAATTACAGACATATCCAAAGCCTTCCACTCCCACAAAGTATTAAAGGTTTTATTAAAAACGGACGCTATTGAGCATCACTCATATCTTCCAATTACTTGTCGAATGCCTTCAAACATCGTTTTCAATTTTGTAAATCATGTCAACGAATTCAAGTTTAAACCAACTTTTGCTATATTTTTAAGAAATCAAATTTCAAATCATATTCAGAAGATATAGTACTGAATCTATTGTAACGAAATATTTGGAAATATTGTACTTTTATAATGAAATATTTGTAAAAAGGAAATCCTCTCTCGATCTCCACCTAATTTTTCTAAATCTTTGTAAAGATTTGTAGTGTAGATAACACTATAATAGTTATTATAAGTTATAAATTAGTAGTTGTAATGTCTAATAAAACTTAGATGATTGGCAGCTTCAAAATGAGATATTGAGCAAAGTATGTCTGTTTGCTTAATAACACCTTAAAATATAACCCATTACATTGAAATGGGTGTCAATTATTTCATTGTATGTTTAATTTGATTAAAGCTCAGTTCAATGAGGAATAAAAGACATTATTTTTAAAGGAATTATTTTCAGCTAATTCTCAAAATAATTGAATTTGAATTTAAAATAAATTTTTAAATATACTTTATTGAAGTATTTAATGTTTTATAATTTGCATACAGTGTGAACTTCAACTCAGATTATATGCTTTGACAACAGACTAAAATGCCATCAATTAATAATGACAAGTATTCACAAAATTGTCTCTCACAATGTCATCAAACAGATTGACTTTGAATAGTAACAAAAACGCGTTTACAAAAAAGTAATAAAAGAAATTAAAAGCTTAAATTGAACTTAATTTAATGTTCTTATTAGTATTTGAAAAAGTATTTAAAAGCTTCTTAGCCATGATATCCTCCGTGTCCATAACCACCTAAACCACCGCCGAATCCTCCTAAGCCTTTTCCTAATCCTCCAAGTCCATAACCACCGAGTCCTCCTAAGCCTTTTCCATATCCTCCAAGTCCATGACCACCTAAACCACCGCCGAATCCTCCTAAACCTTTTCCATACCCTCCAAGTCCATGACCGCCAAATCCTCCTAAGCCTTTTCCTAATCCTCCGAGTCCATAACCACCGAGTCCTCCTAAACCTTTACCATATCCTCCAAGTCCATGACCGCCGAATCCTCCTAAACCTTTTCCGTATCCTCCAAGTCCATGACCACCGATTAATCCTAAGCCTAATCCTAATTTTCCAAGTCCGATTCCTCCTAAGCCTTTTCCATATCCTCCAAGTCCATGACCACCAAAACCTCCTAAACCTTTTCCATATCCTCCAAGTCCATGACCGCCGAAACCTCCTAAACCTTTTCCATATCCTCCAAGTCCATGACCACCTAAACCACCGCCGAATCCTCCTAAACCTTTTCCGTATCCTCCAAGTCCATAACCACCGATTCCTCCTAAGCCTTTTCCATATCCTCCGAGTCCGTGACCACCATATAATCCTAAATAAATTGATGATGATTTGAGTGATTCGGAGACAAATATACTGTAGAAGCATGTGATTATTTCATGACAGCTATTGCTGCTTACATACCACCACCACCTCCATAGCCTCCATATCCTCCATATCCACCTAAAACAAAATATTCAATAGTCAACAAATCGAATATTAGAGGTTCGAAAACACATACCAGCGAACACAATAGCAATTAGAGCTAAAAGAGTGACTGATGCCAACTAATCAAATATGAAAGAACTTTCAAGAAAAGCAATATCAATTCAAATGAAAAGAACTGTTAAACTTACCATTGATTTCATTTTATGTGGTACTGGTGTTACTCAAAGCCTATTATGTATTGCAACAAAAGTTTGAAATTTATAAAAATATGTTTCACTTTCACTGATTTTATACCCATTCTATAAACTGACCTCTAAAGGGATAGATAATTCATGTTAGTCTTGCAGGTGGTTTCGCAAAACTTTCAATATCTTTCGTTTTCAGTATTGGGTAAATCCAAGACCTGTGACTGACCCTCAAAACAACTTTTTCGCTCTTAGACTAACTTCAATTTCATTTAAAATAAGTTACTTTTCATTTTATGTTAAGTTATGTAAGTTATATAATCATAATAATAACTATCTATAATTATTTATGACAAAAAATTGGAGCAATTCCTTCAAACTTCTGTAATAAAGATTTATTGAACTTTATCTTTGTTTGCAATCATGCAATCCCTCACAATTTTCAGATTAATTTCTCAAAATTAACTCAAATAAAATTCAATATTATTTAATTACGTCAAATTCATGATGATTATAAAGCTCTTGTGTAATCATTTTACATAATATGTAAATACTATGCTATTCATTACTTTTAAACTTGAGGTAAAAGGAGTAGAACTATAGGTTGACTATAGAAATAAGAAAGAAATGTTAGCATTTAAAAAAGCTTCAACTTTTCATATCAAGTTATTTCAATTCAATGCTTTAAAATAAAATTATTGTTTATTGAAAATAAAACTTTAGTTCATCTTTGAAACATTTGATGTAGAAAATAATGAAAGTTGACATTATGTGACAGAAATAGATTTGAGTTTTTTATAAGATTGGCAGCAATTTTGTAGAAATCGGTATCAGTCTCTTATGTGCCAAATAAATTTAAATGTTATACTAGTATTTTTCACCTTTCGGATGATTATACGTTTTATTCAAACAAATATCAGTACTTATATTTTCAATAATGTTGGGCTAACTCAAAGGATTAGTAGTTTTACTCTCATTTGTTGTTCAATCAATGGGTCTATTAATAAGACATTTATCAACTTTACAAAAGTTTTTTCTTTTTCACTTAAGAGACTCAACAATACTTATGTTCAGTTAGTTTTTAAACAGTTCAATACTTTTCTAAAGCAATCCGTGATTTTCAAATACTTGTTGATTATAAGAAAGTGAGAAGAAATTTCAAAATCAGATCTCAGAATAAGATTTAAAATTCTTCACTAGAATTGCATTATATTTTGAAAAACAAAGAGAAGTGGATTTTTTGAGAAATGAGTGCATACAAAACACTGGAAAACCAAGTTCTAGTGGACTAAAAAAATATCGTGATGTGAATTTCAATTGTACGAATTGGGCTTTTCCTTCCGTTCACTAGTGTTAAAGTTGCCTCTATTCAAGCGCAACCAATTTTCAACATTTTTTCACATTCTTTCACATTTCTATTTTTTAGAGGTTATAGAGCTTGAGACAAAAAAACAAAATATATTGAACTTCAATTCATAAACAATTTTACAATTTTCATTCAGAGGCTTAAAAGGGCTTAAAATTTTTCTGCAGAAAAATTGAATTTCCGATAATGCATATCAAGATGAAGGGACAAGAAAAACAATTCTCAAAAAGTAAAGACAAATAAAAGGTCAAAACATGAAGTTTTTATATAATTAAGATTTGAAGACCAAAAATTGAGTCATTTATTCTTGAACTAAATATTTTTCTATTAAAATAAAAGTTTTGATTCAAGATTCAAAGATTTAACTGCAGTTCAAACTATGATCACTGGAAACCCAACTTATTCTAGATATGAAATTCTTACAGTCTTTTCAATTGATTAAACGGTTTGAGCAAAACTTTAAATGATAGAACTGGTTATACAGAAAAGTTCATTTTATACAAATAACAAATACAGTAATTGTACAAAAATGATTTAATTGATTGTTTTTCACTATTTTGCGAATAATCTGTTCTATCGTTTAAAGTTTTGCACAAACCGTTTAATCAATTGAAAAAGACTGTATTATCAAAAATGATGAAAAAATAAGTTCTTATTGATCGATATCTTAAGAAATATTGTTTCTCAAGCGAAGAGCGAATTCAAACTGTTTGTATAACATATCAAAACTGCCAATTGTAATGTTAATGTAAACTTTTTTGGACTTTTTATTTTGAAATGTTTCTCTCATCCCTTCGTCTTCATATAGTTTATAAAAGTTTAATCAAAAGCTATTTATTAAGCTATTTATAAGAAGAAAACAATTGAGAACAGAATCTGATATTGACATAAATGTGTAACTTTGCGGAAGAAACAAAGCCTAATCATATTTATATTGAATAATTCATTTTCCGCTCAAATGACTTAAAATAAATACAATTGTTTGACAGTTAATTAAAGTAATTATAGGACAAACATATGAATCAAAAGTTACTTTCACAACAATTTAATTGATGAGTGAAGTTTTGAACAGTTACGAGGTCTCAAAATTACATTATTACTACTTATCACGAGAACTCATCATTTATCTGTTTAATGTGGAATTTCATAACATTGAAAATATCAAAGATTGATAAAAGAATGCAAACTTATCAATGAAATGTTTTCAAATCACAAAGATATTTATGAATTTAGAGTTAAATAAGTTTTTCAAAGCATGTTTAACTCTTTTGGCCTGAATTGATATCAATTAGAGTTTTTCTCTAGTAATTGTAATTCAAATTGATTGTTACTTATTTTTCATGTTAATATTGTGTTGATTGAGACTTATTTTCATACATTGACAGCTTTCGGTTTTAGCTGACTTATTAGTGAAAGTACACATAAGAAATAAATTGCATGTTCCAACTTATATAGTCTTTCCAATAGTGACTATACAAGTTCAAGCATGGATTTTATTTCTTGTATGTACACCTTTATTAATATTAATTTTAGACTTTATGATTAATCAAAACAGTTCAGTCCTCGATCCAAGACTTCGAATCTTTTGTATTAAATCACCTGAAAGACACGCCTGTGTAGTATTATTATCATCACTTCCTTTGCTAACTATATAAAAGAACATTTTTATAATTGAACAGAGACTCAGTCCAGAAAAGTGCTCTAGACTTCACGTAATAGAAAATGAAATTAATGGTAATAAGGAATGAAAGAAAAAGTTAACCAAAACTTGATCGTTTCATTAAGTTTTTTAATTGTACAGATTATACTCACTATATTCTTTGCATCTTTGACTGTAATATCTTCGACTTATTATCTCGGTGGATATGGAGGTTATGG
>JAQFZT010001842.1:0-13434 GCA_034696325.1 Camisiidae sp. | reverse complement strand
CAAAATATATAGTTTTGTTAATTGAAAACCTTGTAAAGTTATCTTTTACTAATAAAATTTAATTTTACTTTTAAAAAAGAAACCCTATTTTTCGTACACCCAATAAGTTAAAAATCATTAAAATGTTAAGACTATTAGTTTGCTGTTGTTAAGCCATAAGTAAGTAGAAAAAAATTTGAGAAAAATTAATTAACTAATCAAACTTCAAATTCGTATTTATCACTGAAACTTATATACTTTTGAAACTATAGCGCAAAGCATTGCATATCAATGTCCAGAAAAGAATGATCTCTTGATCTTGGGAATCAGCACATGGATTACGACTGTACTAAAGGATTACGGAAGGAAAACATTATCTATTGATGAAAACGGATATTATTGTAATTATAACGGAAGTGTTGAAAGTGTTGACAGTGGAATATTTAGTGATGGAAGTGATAGTGATTGTCGCGCAAGAAAGAGATTTAAAACTAATAACTCATGTTTCATATCAAGTGTTCCCGAAATTGTGTGTTTTTGTGGGAGCAAAAAGTGTAAAAAAGTTATTTAATGTTTTTAATCTTAACTCTTATGTCATGATTCAGTTTTATGTAATCACTTTTAATTCATTTAATCTACTTAAATATAATTATTATTAAATTGCAATCACTTTTTAAATGATGAATAGTTTTATCGAATTAAAATGATTGAAAACAATTATTTGTTTTGAATCAAAAATAAGGGATCGGTTTACCTTTTGTGGGTTTCACATATACACACTATAGAACTATATATTTATGATCACCACAACTAGATCTATAAAATCATTGCTGGTCACGCCCACTTTCCTCCACTTCTAAGCCACGCCCACCAAAAAATATTTAATAAAACACAAAAACCCAAAATATTATTAGGTGCCTCGTAATCTATTAACCTACACAACCCAACGTAACCCAAAAATACCTGGGCTAACTTAAGTAAGGATTAGGTCAGGTCGCTTCGCGTTAGTTAAGGTTTGATTTGTGTTATGGTTAGGTTGGGTACGGTTAATAGATTTTCGAGGAGGTTAGGTTGAACCAAACCCAATCGAAAATTTTTTGGTGGGCGTGGCTTAGGACTGGAGGAAAGTGGGCGTGGCCAGCAAGGATTTTATAGATCTAGTTGTGGTGATCATAAATATATAGTAATATAGTGTGTATATGTGAAACCCACAAAAGATAAACCGAGCCAAAATAAGTATAAAAACTCATACAATGTTTACAGATATGGCCGAAAGAAAAGGGAGTCGACCGTTTGACCTACCGACCATTTAACCTACTATTAGGTTAGGTTATGTTACGTTAAGTTAGGTTACGTTAGGTTGGGTTAAGTTAGGTTAGATTAGGTTGAGCTATTGAACGACTAATCAATAGAACGACTGAACTAATGATTCGTTCATGTTCGGTAGGTCAAACGGTCCAGATCCGTTTGATGAATTTAAAATGCATAACAGTTCAAATTCAATTATACATTTAGCAATAGAGCCCTGTATTTTTCAGCGATGGAGTGGAACTACTTGCTTTGGAGAAGGCTGAAAAGAAGAATACTACTCTAAGTTCTTAGTTTAACTCAATTCACATAAAACATTAGCACGTTAATATCTATACAATGAAGGAGCATATTATTATGTCTTCAAAAAATATTCATGGAGACTAAAAATACTAACTACGATAACTTTTGATGAATGTTCGTTGCGCGAAAAATTTCGATTATTTGAAAACGGTTGATGTTGAATTTTGTGAAATATTCAAAGAAGCTGCAACTCTTCGTTATTTACTTGCAAATGATAATGAATGGGATAGAGCGAATCAAGATTCAAAATTGATGTATATGTATCATATTACCAAAAGAGACAACTTTATGCATTCATTTGTATTTATGGAACCCCACAGAACCCCATTAGAAGCAAATGATTGAAGAATATTTGAGGACAGACAACCAAATCATTTCAATAAATAAATCACTATTGGATATCCAAGACATTCTGTATTTTAATTGTAGAAAATTTAAGGTTTTCGGTCTAAGCACCCCTGTAGAGATGCATCATATTTCTGAGTATAATTTCAAACCAATTTTGGGATAACATTGGAACAAAGGTGGAAAAAATTTACGAATACTTAATAATAAACAAAAAACGTTTCACGATAAAATCATGTCCTTAATTGAAAATGAACACGTGACTAATAAATATTTCTTCTTAGACTGACCTGGAGGATCTGGTAAAACATTTTTATAACACCATCATCAGTGTCTTCAGAGGCAGAAGATAAGTTGTAATTCGAGTCGCTTCAACTGGTGTTGCATCAACTTTACTCTCAGGTGGACGAACTTACCGTTCACAATTTAAATTGCCTGTAGCATTATGATATAATTCGATATCGTGGATGAAACCATAATCTAAAGAAGGCCAAATTTTGAAAATCTTAACTAATGATTTGGAATGAGTTCACAATGAAATCTTCCCATGCTCTTAATGCTGTTGATAGGTTGCTCAAAGGAATAATGAACAATTCTCGATCATTTTGTGGAAAATTAATTTTACTCGGAGGAGATTTTATGCAAAGTTTTCCTGTTATTAAACATGGTGACCGAGTTGCGATCGTGCAAAATATTATCAAAAACTGTTCACTTTGGTCATATTTCAGTAAAAACATACTGCAACTCAAACAAAATATGTGATCTTAAATTGGTAAAACTAAAGATGCGATACGATCCGAAACTATTATCTGTGAAACTAATAGTATTTCAATTGAAAGCAATGAAACTCAATGTAAACTTACAAGAAGTTCAAAAAATATAAACAATTTTTCTGTCAATAAAAGTATTGAAGACAATGAAACTGATAATGAAGAGAGTCTATTTACTAAATAATATGGATTCTGATGCCAAATACAGATAAACCTCTTCTCCACTATAATTACGACACTTTATTTTAAGATGTGTTGAGAGAATAGATATAAAGTAAGACTAGAATGAGTTTAATCACAATCACAAATATTATTTCCTTTTTATCTTTAATTTTTTTGAGATAAGATATAAACGTAAAGAAAGAACTATTGAATTGCAATAAAACACTTGAAGTTAAGGAAATTCTAAAATCATAACAGAAAATGGCGTCCAATTCTATTATTATAGAGAAAATTGAAGAATTTATACCAATTAATGAAGAAATTAAGACAAATATTAAACTTTTACATGTTTTTAAAGATTTTCAGCACAATATTAATGTAATTTCAGTCACAAATGAAGATAAAGTATATTGTTTTGGTTCTAATCGTTGGGGAGTTTTAGGGTTTGGTCATGACAACAATGTTAATGAGTTCACTATTAATGATGATTTAAGTAATAAATCAATTACTCATTTCACGAATGGTTGGGATCACTTAATTGCACGCAATAGTAATGGAAAACTGTATTGTTGGGGAAGAAATAGATATTTAGGAAATGGAAAAGGAGATGACAAGACATCAAAACCAGAATTAAATAAATATTTAATTAATGAAAACATTATTGATATGTGTTGTGGTTGTAATCATACACTTGTGTTGACATCTAATAATGAAGTGTATGGTTGGGGTTATAATAATAAAGGACAAGTTGGAAATCGAAATGATGATAAATATGTGTTAATACCTTTCAAAGTGAATGAATTTATTGGAGAGAAAGTCAAAGAGATTTCTTGTGGTTGTTATCATTCAATGGCATTAACAGAAAGTGGATGTGTTTATAGTTGGGGTTATAATGAATGGGGTCAATTGGGTCTAATGGGTGGGAAAAATGACGTTGGAGACAAGCCAAAACACATTCAAACTGATGAAAAAATTAAAATAATAAGTTTTGATAAAAATGTAATTGAATACAAACCAAAACTCATTCAAATTAAAGTTAAAATTAAGAAAATAAGCTGTGGTGAAGAACACAGTATATTGTTATCATGTATGGGAGATATCTATGTGTTCGGTTCGAATACATATAATCAATTGGGACTCACGTATAATGAACAATTGACTCCAATAATGTTGAATCATTCAGAGAAATTCATTGAAATCGCATCACATTATCTTTACAAATTTTCAGCTGCACTTTCAGAAAATGGTTTGTATTATGTTTGGGGTGATTGTGGAGAAAACTTGATTATTAGTAAACCGACAGAAATACAACTTAAATCATTCGAAGAAATATTAATAAGTTTTACAGGATTTGAAAATGGAAAATATATGAATTGGACAGAAATGTCAGAATTAGGTAAAGGAGATTATGGTAAAGTTTTCAGAGTTGATCATAAGATCTTTAAAAACAAAAATTTCGCGATCAAAAAAATTGCAATTGGAGAAAAATGGTGGTCTAATGATTCACTCAAAGAATTAGATATTTTATATCTTTTGAAGGATAAAAATGAATTTGTGGTAAATTATTATGAGGGATGGATTGAACGAGATTTTCAACTGATAAATGGAAAAAGAATATACAGTAAAAATCACGCTATTTATATTCGGATGGATTTATGTGACAAAACGTTGTCTAATATTCTTGAAGAAATCCAAAACGACTCAAAACTATTCTCAAACAATTCATTAACTATTTTGGGTTATTATCTGTTGAGTCAACTATTCATTGAGATATTGAAAGGCGTAAAGTATTTGCACTATAAAAACATTATTCATAGAGATCTTCATCCGCATAATATTCTATTGAAAATGAGAACAAATGGCAATTGTATTAAAATCGGAGATTTTGGTTTAGCAAAAGTTCATGAAATTGATAAATTGCACACTAAAGACAGGGGACATCTTAAATATATGGCACCAGAAGTAGAAAATAGTAGAAATTATGACACAAAAGCAGATATTTATAGTCTGGGTGTTATTCTACAAGATTTGTTTCACATTGATTTTAATAAGTATTTAATAGTTACTAATTAAAGTTAATTCATATTTGAGATTAATTTTATTATTCCAGTCAATACAGAAACAATTCATCTGATATGACGTCAAAATATGAATGTTTGGAAAAACTCTATGAGAAGATGAGAAAAATAAATCCACGAAAAAGACCTGATTGTGAGAAAATACTGGATGAAAGAGAGAAATGGGCCATAAATCAAAGTGAATTCAATTTCATAGAAGAGCTGAATATTCTATTAGAGATTAGTGAACAAAATAGAAGTTATGTTCAAAATATAATAGTTTCAAAATTATCAATTATAAATGCTGTGAAACAAATTGGTATTACGAATAGGATCCTATACACATATTGATTTATCTTTATTTTATATTTATATTTGTTGACTAATTTTATTGCAGCATTTTATTCAAGAGATGCAAGTATTAAATGTCACTTTAATAGTTTGAGATTTATTTATTTATTGAACATTATAACAGAGAAATTCATAGATTATAACTTTACAAATTTTTGTCAATTAAATAAAGTTTATTTAATAAACTGTTTTCAACTCAACTCTATTTTAAATGATAAATTAGAGGTTCTTTGAGTTATAATGAAAATAGTAATGACTCAAAACTATTCTCAAACAATTCATTAACTCTATTGGGTTATTATCTGTTGAGTGAACTATTCATTGAGATATTGAAAAGCGTAAAGTAATTGCACAACAATAACATTATTCATAGAGATCTTCATCGAGAAAATATTCTATTGAAAATTAGATTTGTATTTTAAAATAGTAATTGTATTAAAATCGGAGATTTAGGTTTAGCAAAAGTTTATAAAATGAATAAATTGCACACTAAAGACAGGGGACATATTAAATATATGGCACCAAAAGTAGAAAATAGTAGAATTTATGACACAAAAACAGATATTTATAATCTGTGAGTTATTCTTCAAGAATTGTTTACACATTGATTTTTATAAGTTTTAAAATAAAATTTTATTCCATACTTTTTGTTTGTGATGAAAGAATGATCTTCATATAGACCTTTAAATTGAGCACATTTTTGAACAAACTTTTAATTTATACTTTTGTTACGTTTTTCAAATAAGTTTATTATCAGAAATTAAAATTAAAATTAAAATTAAAATTAATTGAGTCATAAAAAATTATTGTCACAAATAATTCATTTGAAAATTCAAAATTGACACTTTATTATGAAAATTAATACTATTTCTATAACAAATTAGAGATAATATTGATATCAATATTAAATTTGAAGATATAGTAAAAGAAAATCTGTTAAAAGAGCGTTTGATTGCATTGAAAAGTATTAAATTTTGTGAAATTATGTTAAATATATTGCAAATCAATAATAAAGTAAAAATATTGGAAATATAACTTCAGATTCACTTAAAGAACAATGAATTGAGAGTCAAAATTAAATTGTTTTAAATGAAGAAAATAATGATGAAGTCATCGATAAAAGTGTTTTAAATGTTAGTCAACAATTAGAAACTTATGTAAACTCTGGCCATAGTTTTCATAATAAGTTTGAAACGGTTCCACGTCTTTAGTTCTACTAGTACGTTAGCTCTACGCGTCTTCAGTTCTACTATTGGAATGAGCTATAATATTCTTTAATTTAGGGTAATTGAGTTAATATGAATTTACCTAAACTAACCTAACTTAACATATATTTACCTAACCTAACCTAACCTTACTTTATCTAACCTAACCTAACCTAGCTTTATTCCAATAGTAAAACTAAAGACGCATAGAACTAAAGTACCAGAAGAACTAAAGATGTGATACGATCCGAAACTATTATCTGTGAAATTAATAGTATTTCAATTGGAAACAATGAAACTCAATGTAAACTTAGAAGAAGTTTAAGAAATGTAAACAATGTTTCTCTCAATAAAAGTATTGAAGACAATTAAACTGATAATGAAGAGAGCGATCGCTTCTATTCATTAAATAATAGTGATACTGATGCTAAATAAAGATAAACATCTTCTCGACTATAATAACGACCCTTTGTTTTAAGATGTGTTGAGAGAATTGAGATAAAGTAAGACTAAAATGAGTTTAATCACAAAAATATTATTTATTATTTTTTTTTATGAAATAAGATATAAATGTAAAGAAAGAACTGGGGATCACTAAAATGGCATGGGCATGGCATGGCATGACACACTAAAATGGCATGAGCATGGCATGAGAATGGCATAAGAATGGCATGGCATAGCATGGCACGAGCATGGAATTATCATGGCATGGCATGGCATGACATGAGCATGGCGTGAGCATGGCATGGCATGGCATGGCATTAGCATCAAAATTCAAAAATCTTTATCTAGTTTTGCTGAGCAAATGACCTGTACCATGGCAGTTTTCAGAGTTGAACATAACATCTTTAGAAACAAAAGTTTTGCGATCAAAAAAATTGCAATTGGAATAAGCCCTTGGAATGAGGATTCACGCAAAAATGAGATATTTTATATCTTTTAAAAGATGAAAGCAAATTTATGGTAAAATATTATGAGGGATGGACTGAACAAGATTTTAAACTGATAAATGGGAACAGAATATATAGTAAAAATCACACACTTTATATTTGGATGGATTTATGTGACAAAACGTTGTCTAATATTCATGAAGAAATCCATAGCGACTCAAAACTATACTCAAACAATTCATTAACTCATTTGGGTTATTTTCTGTCGAGTGAACTATTCATACAAATATTGAAAGAAGTAAAGTGTTTGCACGACAATAAAATTATTCATATAGATCTTCAGTTGGACAATATTTTAATGAAAATGAGGGTAAATGGTAATTGTATTAAAATAGTAGATTTTGGTTTAGTAAAAGTCCATGAAATGAATAAATTGCATACAAAAGACAGAGGATATAATAATTATATGGCACCAGAAGTAAGAATTAGTGGAAATTATGTCACAGAAGCAGATATTTATAGTTTTGAAGTGATTCTACAAGAATCGTTTGACATTGATTTCAATAAGTATTAAATAGTTATTAATTAAAGTTAATTCATAGTTGAGATTCTTTTTATTATTCCAGTCAATACAGAATCAATTCACTTGATATGATGTCAAAATATCAGATGAAACAAGTGAAAATCGGAATTTCATATCTTTAAAAGTATATTTAATGGCAAAATAATAATTATATATCTAATGAATATATTCGCCTTCGGTCTGGTTGACAAAAGCCCAGCGAAGTGGAAGTTGTCTGATACCAGTAGCTCGATTTTGTTAATTTATTTCTCTTATAACTTCTTCGTACGCAGGTTGAAGTTAAACTTTTATTTTTATTTGGCCTCTTTATTCTCGCGATGTCATCGAAGTCTCAGGGGTTAAGATCAAGGCAATACAAGGGATGTTTTAGTTCATCCCAACGATACGAGTTAAAGAATTCTTAAACATTTTTATGCTTATGTGGTGTCGCATTGTCGTGGAGGATGATAGGACTACGAATCCGCTTTCTTTTTATCCCTGTGCATATTACTTTATTTAAAAAATTAATATAAATTTCAAAATTGAAGTTTGTATTTTTTTTGGTAAAATTCGATAACCAAACAACAGATTTTCATGAAAAGCCACTATCATTATTACTTTTCAATCTTGCATTACTGCTCTTACTTTGGTCGGTCTGGAATGTATATAAAGACCGCTAACATTATATTAAAATTATAAACTTTTGTCATATCAAAACTTACGGTGGTTACCCAGGTAACCGCCTTTGGCGAGAACTTCTAGGGTCACTTGGGTCATAACTTTAATCCATAATTCATCAATGGCAATAATCCTTCCCAGAATATCATTATCAGCATTATATCGTTGAAGATGTTCATCACAAATATCGGCTCTAAATCATGTGATACCAATCGAGAGGCAATCTTTTTGGCCCCTACCTCTTTTAAAAGTCTTCTGGTACTAGAAGTACTGATATCTAAATTTTCTGACAATTCATAAGTACTCCATTTTTGTCTTCTAGTAATAGCTCTTTTAAATTTTCTTTGTGTATATCGTCTCTCGCTGTCCGTTCTTTTCCTTCATATTGACCATTTTTTATACTCAGACAAGTTCCTTCAGAAAATTCCCGGTAAAATTCACAAACTCTTTTATGACTATATGCTTCTCTTCTGGAGATTTTTACAAATCAAAATAAACTTTAGACGCGGGGTAGCTAAGTAACATACTACACTTAATAAAAGCTTGCTGCTCTTGCCTAGTAATAGTTGCGAAGTTTGTCAACTTTTGGTCCCTGACAAAATTGAGACAAAAAAGCATTAAAAATAACTAAGACTTCATGATCCACTTTGTTTTACACTAATCAGTAATAATATAATATAAACATGTTTACATCTCCTACAGTCCATTAGATATGAAATTCCGATTTTCACTGGTTTCATCTGATATGTATTTTTGGAAGAAGTCTATTAGAGGATGACAATGGGAAACCCAAAAAAGACCGAATTGTAAACAAATACTGAGTGAAAGTGAGAAATGGGCGATAAATAAAAGGGAATTCAATTTCATGGAAGAACTAAATATTCTATTAGGGATTAGTGAATAAAATAGAAGTTATGTTCAAAATCTAATAGTTTCAAAATTATCATAGATTAAGGAAAGGTTTTGTATGTCTTTTCAACAATTGTTTACTAATTCAAATGAATGTACTTTTAGTAAATTATATCTATAATTGCAGTTGAAAGGGGTCTAAAAATTAAAAATTTTTTGCACTAAATGAATGACACCTTTAATAAAACTCAATTTTTAAAATACTTTAAAATAAATAAAATGTTCTTGGAAGAATGGTAGATCCTTATGACTATCATGTAATTGATTTGGGTATTTCAAATCAACTTGTAAAGTATACCCAATATCACTAACATTAGGCAATTCTTGTAAAAGTGTCTCTAAGTCATTTATCTCTTTCTTTGGTTCTATCTTTAATGTTAGAAAGCATCCTTCAAGAGCCTCCTCTGATTTTATAACTTTATAATCATCTGATTCAAAAACAATTATGATAGAATTTCTTTTATTTGTTTTTATGTTTGTGAAAACTTTTTTCAACTCTTTCTTGAGAATATCTGGTGATACTTCTTCATAATTTCTCTCTAAATCCTCAAACTCTCACAATCATTTTTAATAATTTTTTATACTTATTTTTCTTCTCTCTTTTATATTTTATTGGTAATATTGGTTCTAGGAGGTTAGACCCTTCTACTTCTCTATCCATTATGTTCTCTTCTTCATTGTTCTATAAATTATTTAAATGTTTTTGAGATCTCTCATATCTCTTAAAGTTTTTACTTAATATAAGTATTTCACATATGTTACAATGTCTCAATTTATATAGACGAAAATTTATCAAGATATTTTAAAGTACTTTAATAAAATTTTATTCCTTATAAATTGAAGCGTTGCTCTAAATGCAGAAACAATAAAAGATTTTCATAAAAATTAATACTTCGCAGATGGTTATGCAAATCAATGTAAAATCTATAAAATGGTTAATCCTGAAATATTCCATCCTAAAATTATATGTGAGTGTGGTAAAACTATGTTTAAGTTTTATCTTTCGATACATCTAAACACTCAAATTCATCAATAAACTTTAGAGTTAAAATAAATCAGAGAGTAAAAATTTGATTTAATTTATTTAGATTTAAAAAAAATACCCATATAAATGATGATATCAAATTATGCAAGTAATTTTGATGCTACCTTTGTTGACCCAACTCTATTAGATAATGATGATGATGTTTTTGATTTTGAAGACTATTATAATACCCCTTAAGATCTATTAGATAAGGATGATTTTGAAGACTACAATAATACCCCTTAAGATCTATTAGATAAGGATGGTGATGATGATTTTGATTTTGATTTTGAAGACTACTATAGTATCCCTTATGATATATTAGATAAGGATGGTGATGTTGATGTTATCGAATTTAAATCTGAATATTCTATGTGGCGAGGTAATGAATCTTATCAATTTAACTTATGTGGTTATTAAAGTTATTTATAATCATGTCTTTTTTCTTATTTTATCTATCAACTGAACTTATGTCGTCATTAAAGTCAGTTGTGATGACGTATTTTTCTTTTTATACGCTTATTACACACTTGATTATGTAAAATTTACCCTTTTATTCTGTTTCCAAAGAGGAGCTGAAGACCATACTGTATATTTTTGGAAAGCAAGTCATTGAATCTTTAAAAAGCATTGAGTACATTATCTTTCGAATTGTTGTTAAGGTTATCATCAGTAACTCGTTAATTACGAGTTTAAAAATCACTTTTTAATCAAACCATTTATTGTGTACAGTGTATATATTTTAGAGCAATAGTTGTTGAAAAGCAGAGTAATAAAATTTTATATCAAATCACATTACAGTACAATTCAATTTTCTAAATGAAAAGATTTCTCGAAATGTATTGTTAAAACTCATATAATCAAAGCTTCTTGTTCACATATTGAACAATTCGTAGGAACAGATCTGACCCGCGGGCCTCGGTTTGAGAAAGCCTGGTGTACACTCTCCCCAATGAAATTTGTAACTGAAAAATCGTACCTTGGTCCCCCCTATGCTATTTGACAAGTTTTCTGAAAAATCATACCTTGGTCCCCCCTTTGTTTATTTTTGTACAGAATTAAGCTCTCGAAAATGTGGTAACCTTAATTATTACCCTAACTATAAATAAATCCACTTTCTGTCAGAGTCATTGAATGATTAATCGAAACCAATCGAAATCTCTATCGCTTTCACTCCATTAAATTTATCAACTTTTTTAGGTGAAATCGCACATTCATCGTCATCATCACTTCCAATACCAATTTGTTCCCAAAATTATCACCCCAAACATACACTTCAATATTAGATGTCAACACAAGGGTGTGATAATAACCACAATACATATCAATAATTTTCTCATTCAAACATTAAATGTTCATTCAGTTCTGGCTTTGATATCTCTTGATATATTTATTTATTTATTCTGCAAAATGCCTTTACTTACAAAATCTAAAGCTGATTTGAAGTGAGCCAAAAACAAACAATTTTCAACAGTTAAAACATGGTTAAAAATATTTAAGAAAAATTTAAATAAAAGACTTATATTTAATTACAAAATTATCATAAAACTCAGCTGATTTAACATCATTTTCTATACCATTCCACTCTTGAGTAGAGTGGTACAGAATAGAACTTTTAAAAGATTCTGTTCTAGGTTTGGCGATCAGGTCTATTTTATTTGAATTTCTCAGAGTTCTCTTCTATCGCTCCGAACACTTTTCAAGCTTGAAGCAGATTAGATGCTCAGGAACTCTTAAGTTCACCAGATTGTAAACTTATTTCATTTTGTAGAATTTGAAAAGTTCTTCAATTGTGTTGACTTTCAAAAAAACCAGAACGTCATCATAAGGTGTACAATAATCCACTTTGGCTGCAAGTTTGAGTGCACTCATTTGTAATTCTTCAAGTCTGTTCATAAGAGTTAAATCACTATAAACTACATTACAATATTCAATACATGGTCTTACATAACATAAATAATATTTCAATAATACTTGAGTAAACAAATAAGACATCACATACATATAGCTTTATTTTCTGTTGCACTTAACTATTACTTGTTGAATATTTTCACCCCATTTAAGATTACTTGTATTTGGAGGCCGAGCTGTTTGACTGATTCCGTTTCCATTCATTCTTCTATTCCATTCACTAAATATCTATTTCTTTCACCAACAATATAGTTTACTATCACTATCGCGTGCAATTGTATGCAATAAATTGCTTTTGAAATCAATGATTCGTTTATTATTCAACACTTTAATATAGTGAACTCTTTAACAGGTTTTTGATGACCAAACTCTAAACTCCATTCTTATTATTTCCGAAACAGAACACTTTATTTGAGAATAAAATTACATTAATTTCTTCCAGATGTATTTAAAAACATACAAGAATTTAATATTTCTCTTCATTTTTTCATCTAATTTATTTAAAACCTCTATTCTCTCAAAAAACTGCTGTTTTACGACATTTTCGAATCTCTTTTTATCATTGAAATGATAATTTATTATTAATCTAGTCTTTAGAAAAAATGATAATAACAAAAATTGTAACGAAAAAACCGATGAAAATCTTGCCCAAACATAACATATATTTATATATAAAATTTGATTTGGAAACGTGTTATAATATTTGAATAACAGTTATTTTGATAGACATTATTTGTACACGTTTTGGTATCTATCTGTATATGTGTTTTCCCTTCTGACAGATGAATTGCTGCAATATTTTGAGCTCAACAAAGCATACAATCAATAATAAGGTTCAAGGATTGAGACTGGAGTGGATACAATAGAGCAGTCAAAACATTTCAGCATTTATTTTATTGTTTAACAATAGAAAGAAATGCTTGTTCTAAACTAGCATTTGATACGTAATAGTCCTCTAAATTATATTCAATTTTAATACT
>JAQFZT010001841.1:0-13441 GCA_034696325.1 Camisiidae sp. | reverse complement strand
TAGAGGAGCAATCAATGAGCTGTGAAAAGCCACGTTCTCATCAACTTCTATGTACTCTTTCTGCAATTACAAAATTATCAATGAGTTAAAGATTTTGATTTAAAAACGTGTGTAGTACTCACATTTGTGTTATGGACCACCTCATAAAATGTATTATCTTTTCGAGGAAAAGTACAATTTGTCCAGTGATCATCACAATCAATGAAAGTCATATTAATGCCGTCAACATATTTTTGCCACCAGGAATACGTGTGTGACTCTATTAACTGTTGAGCATCAGCAAGTAATAATGCTTCTTGATTCATATTAATCTATATAAATCAGTTGAAAAAAATACTAATAAGAGGTAATTTTCACAAGCTAATTTAAATATATATTTATTTCATAAAAATGACTTCAAAAAACCAATTGAGTCAAATATGAATAGTTTTTTTTAGAAGAAGTTCATCTAAACCTTACTTATTTTCAAGGCTTTTCTTAAATGCTAAATCTTTAGTGATTCAAACTATTGAAACTAAATATCTGTTTAAAATGATGATCAGATTCAGGGGTGTGGAATAGAGTAGGGGTTCGACCGTTTTAAGCCTAGCCATCAAGTCGAAAAAGTACATTTGGTCCCCCTTTGAGAAAATTTGACCCTCGATTGAAAAAAATTGAATTCATACTAGATCTATAAAACTTTTTTCATAAAAAGATTAAATCAAAAACAGTTATAAAGTTTTTTTAAAATCTATTTTACAGACTGAATTGGTTTTGGTTTCATTAGATTTGTCTCCATTGAAACATATCTTTATTTCTCTTAACTATTTGACACATACTCTTGTTGTCTATAATAATATTTCCCAGACGTTTTAGACTACTCAGATTATCTATTATTTTAACAATGAACACTTCGGTTACTGCAATTCTGGAAGTAATTATAAATTTGCAGCTCATGTACAGTCATCGTCAAGTAAATCTCCCTTTATCAATTCCTGACTGATGCGTGGAGAGCAAATTTTTAGGGGTTTGCTCATTCATTTAATTACTTATTGAAAAGTATTAAAATTAAAACATGAATCATTATATGAAACTATTAAATTTTTATGCTTCACCTGATTTATCATCTGCATGCATCAGGGATCAAAGGAGTTAAAAAGCTCTTTAAAGTTTTAACACTTATTTATCCTCAAATAGCGTTCAATAAGTGTTCAAAATTAGATTTTTTATAATCAAATAAAAGTTAAATATACTTTCTTTTAAATATATGAGCCATTTGTGCTTTAAATTAAAAATTAATACAAAATTAAATCATTATTATGAACAAAACTTTATACTCAATACATGTATATAGCAGTGCTATATAACAAGAAAGACGCTCATGTAATGCAGTTAAAACATATGTCATGTCATTCAGCGCTAAAAATTGACTACTTTTACATTAAAACCAATATGAGTTTTACATCAATTCAAAATCAAATTTGGACCACTTATTTCATAAAAACATATAATAAAACTTTTTTGTTATATAAAATAAAGTAAATAGAATACAAATCTGCAAAAATTTCAAAAAACCTTGTAAGCGCCCACAGCCCACAGGGGCCCTCTTATATAAATCGGTCTAATTGGCTTTTCACTGAGATCTTAACATTGGATTATTAGATAAACTTTGAAAACAAATTAGTTTAAGGTGAATTTCTTATAAAAAGTATTCATATTAAGTTATTTCTGCATTATATTAAACATCATAAGCTTCAATCCATTATGTTATTGATTTCATAAAAATGACTTCAAAAAACTAATTTTTCAAATAAAGTTTAACTCGTATTTTTTGTGATTTATAATAGATTTTTAGATATTAAAAATGCCAAAAATATCAAAAGTACAGTATTCATGATGCTTTTTCTAATTGCGTCAAATATTAAGTCTTTTTTGCAAAATATAAATCATAAAAAATACTTCAATTCATTATGTTTATAATATATTCCTTAACTGAAATTCTTGATAAACTCTAGAATGCTTTCGAATGGCAATGATTCTTATTTTATATGATACAAAGATTAGAATAGAAAATTTCAAATCCACTTCAAATGAGTGGATGTAGAGTTGAAAAAATTGAGTGGAGATTGAGTGGGGTTGATAGTTATGAAAATTTGGTGGAATGAAAGCTGAGTTCATTGAAAATATTAAAAACACATCAATATCAATGCAGTTGTTTATAACTAATTGAAATTCAGAAATTAAATACTATATTAACGAATGATTTTTTTGGAACATTATTGGTGGTGGAGTCAATTTTAATATAGTTGGAACGGAGGTAAAAATTTATTTGGTAGTGGAGGTGGAGTTTATTTAAGTGAAGTTGCAGTGGAGGTGGAGAAAAAATTTTGAAATTTTGTTACACTATCAAAGATCCAATTTACCAGTTAAGCGATGAGTTTGCCAAATGTTTTACGTACAAAGGGTGATGGGCGAATAAGCCATTGTAACTGGGCGACCTATTTTGATGGTGCCAATAGATAGATATCATAGTCGGACACATTTTCTCTCAAGACACCATATGTCCATCGTTGATGGTTTTTGAGATATAAATTTACATTGAATGTGAATTTTTTTACAATGGACTCTATGGAGAAAAAGTTATTTTCATAAAATCATTTAACCCCCGCACCAGTAAAATTTTGACTAGATTTTTCTACCATTGAAAGAAGATTTTTGGGTAATGTTTTTAGGAAAATATCAGAGTGGTAGCCCCCCTAGATTTTCCACAAAAAATGTTGAAGTTTCGTATTTTTTGGATTTTCAAAGTCTATAATCATTACATTAAATTCATATATAGGTAGAGATTTTTAGGTTCAAACACAAATTACGTAATTGTGTTGAAGTTACCACAAATTACGTTGAAGTTTCAAATTTTTCAAAAAAATATTAAAATCTTTTCTCTTAAACAAGTTGAAAATGATATCAATACATTTCTCTCATCTCAAATAACTTGACTTGGAAATCAAGCATCATTAACTCAGTGAGATATAACAAAAAATGGGGTCAAAACCCATTAGCATGGCAATCCATTATCAATAGCGGCAGATGGATATATAATTGACGTCTTCGGGCCGTTCCCAGCCAATAAAAATGATGCGACAATAATGAGAGAGGTAATGGAAACATATAAAAATCAATTCAGCAGAATATTTCAGACTGGAGAGGCTATATATGAATTTAAAGTAATGATTATAGACTTTGAAAATCCAAAAATACGAAACTTCAACATTTTTTGTGGAAAATCTAGGGGGGCTACCACTTTGATATTTTCCTAAAAACATTCCCCAAAAATCTTCTTTCAATGGTAGAAAAATCTAGTCAAAATTTTACTGGTGCGGGGGTTAAATGATTTTTTGAAAATAACTTTTTCTCCATAGAGTCCATTGTAAAAAAATTCACAAATAAATTTATATCTCAAAAACCATCAACGATGGACATATGGTGTCTTGAGAGAAAATGTGTCCGACTATGATATCTATCTATTGGCACCATCAAAATAGCTCGCCCAGTTACAATGGCTTATTCGCGCATCACCTTTTACTTTAATAGAATATTTTATGATTGAGAAAATAGTGGAAATATAAAAATCTTTTTGCAATTAAAATAGTGTTATATAAAATAAGTACCAATTAGTGTCTTTTTATTTTTAATATTAATTTACTTTTAAATTGAGATTTTCAAACATTAAATTACTTAAGTTATTTAAGAAGAAGAAGTGAACCCAAAAGTTTTTCAGAAAAATATTTACTGTGAATTATCCAACTCAGCACAAAACAATCATTTGTATTTAAATGGTTTTAAAAATTATTGAATTCAACATCAAAAATCAAACTTCACAAAAATAAATGAAAACAAATAACAAAATGAGCCAATATTTTCACTTTAGTATTGATAAATTCTTTAATATGAAAAAATATGAAAAAATGTAAAACTATGAATATTTTCTAATTAAGCTAACGATAAATTGATCCATTCATTATACAATGTTAACTGCAATATCTTATTAAAAATGATATTGATATTGATATTATGATTGTTGCCACTTATTATGTAGATATTATTCTATAACATAAATACATTAATATAAGTTTATTAATTATTGTAATTGAATAAATAAACGTGAATAACAAACGTAAATAGAAGCTCAGAATTTTTTCCATAGTTTTTAATTTACAGAGAATATACTTATAAAACTTTAAATTATTAGTGCTCGAGTTGTTATCAAAATCTTTATCCGGACTCAACACATAATCTTACATTTTTATTATAATTAACGCGTTCTAAATTTATTTTCATTATATAAATTCAGGGAAATATTTTGAGCCTCATTTTACAATTTTTATACACAAATAAACTTATATTCTGCATATACTTTACGGTTGCCATTTAAATGACACCATTCAAGGAGAATACGAATCGTTTTAGCGGTAGCCGTAGAATCGAAAATTACCTTTGTCCCCCTTTGAGAAAAATATTAAAAATCAGTTATTTATTTGAGATCATTCGCGATTCAAAACTATTGTTAGAAAATATTTTAACTATTTGAGCCATACTGTGAAAACATTCATACTATTAAAATTCGGATTTTCGCCATTATAAAATGAGTGAAATTTTGGAAATAACTTTTGAAATATTCTACTTAGAGATTTAGTTCAAAAGAGATAAAGTTAAAAGTGCAAATCTCTGCTATTCAATTAGTTCTATATATTGATGCCATCAAATCGTGTACAGAACTTGTAGTTTTTGCGCAATTGATTATAAAAATTATTTTATTTTCATTCAAAAAATTCATTTAGCGAACAAACTAAAAATAATTTTGATAAAGTTTGAATGGCAAAAATGTTTTCATAGTTCAAATGAACATATGTTGGTTGTATATTCTCACAAAGATTAAAATTCTTTATGTTTCAAAATTTATCGTTATTATTACATCATGTAATGCAATAACTTTAAGTGAAAAACACAACTAAAAAATGCTTAATGACTTATTGATTAAATGAATATTGATTTACTAAATCGTTAGCTAAGGTTTTGGTATTTAATGTAAAAGAATTCATGTATATTAAGAGCTTCGATTTATATTAATCAATATTTCAATTTAAAAGAATTCAAAAGTTTATTTATAGTCAACAATACTTAACTTGAAATTCAAATAACTAGCATTAATGATTAATAATATTGTTCTCCATATATAAAGTATTTTAAAATTTTGTACAGCGAATAAAATTTTCTTTCTATACTGTACTTTCTTAAACTTTTTTCTTTGACATTTTGGATTCGATATAATTTTTAAAATTCAATTTACATAATAGACACAAAGTTTTAGTAATAAGCATAAAAACAAGCTTGAAACTTTCATAGACTATTATTAAGCTTGAGTTCACTTATGGAAAGAGAATTTGCAAATTCATTAATATCTGAAAAGTTCAGGAAATGGTAATTTTAATAATAAATTAATAAGTCATTATTGAAAGCCATTGAAGAAATTGAAGGAAATTTTCTAAAAAAATTCTCTGTTGTGAAATTTAATGAATCGATATCAATACTAAGTCATAGTTTTTTGGATAAGTATTTCATTAACTTAATGGATGACAACAAAAGTGAATTCATAATATTAATATTATATCTACATTAATTAAATGTGATCGCAATATATTTTGTTCAAACTTTATTGTTGAACTAATTAGAAAATATGTATTATTCATATGTATTGTATTATTAATAAACTTTTATAATTAATTAAAATTTTCATATTTTTAAAAACTAGATAAATTGAATACAGAATCAATCAATATTGAAGTAAAAATATTTTATATTAACAAAGTTACTTTTGTTTAAAAAGAAAAAATTCTCATTAAACACTTGAAAAACAATGGAGAAACTGTACAAATCTAAAAAATTCAAAGTAAGTAAATTTTTGAAAATCTTTTGGGTTCACTCCTTTTTTCAAGATTCTTAATTAATGAAGATATCTATAACGAGTTGAAGCATATTATGATTAATATTTTACAAAAATTATTTAATTCTTCACTCAATTATACATAGTGTACATTCAATTTTACATTTTTAATATAAGAAAATCTGTTATAAATCGCAAGAAATGCGATTCATTTTTTGAAGTCATTTTCGTGAAAAAATGATATTATTTGTGAAAATAATCTTTTATCAGTATTAATTTTAACCAATTTATATAGATAAATATGAATGAAGAAGCCTTAATACTTGCTGATGCGAAACAGTTAGTAGTGTCACACTCTTTTTCCTGGTGGCAAAAATATATCAATGGAATCAATTTGACTTTCATTGATTGTAACCTACGGTTTGATAATTGCACTCTTCCTCAAAAAGAAAATACATTCTATGTGATTACATATCAAAATCAGGTGTATTCGAAATTTTTTAATGGGAACCTGAAATTTAATTTAAAAATAAATTTTTCAAATGAAGTTTGAGTATATGGAAGTTGATAATGATGTTGGATATTATTGCTCATTGATTGCATTTTGATGGCAATCGGGTCTCTTGTCAATTATAGGTAAATATTTTAATATTCAAATTTAATGTATGATTTTACGAGCAGAACTCAAAAGATACACTGTATTTGATATTTAATACATGTTTAGAAACATAAAGCGTGCTTAGATGACGAAAACAACTAATGTTTCTCAGTATTACCGATATTTTACCTGTCGTGTAAGTGTAGTGTACATGTGTACACTGTAAATATCGATGTGATACACAAAAACTTTAGTTTTTTCGTCATATTTGTACGCTTAATGTTTCTGGACTTACTTGTGCATAATGTATATTAAACGGTATAGTATATATCAACTTAAACCTAATTAAATTTATGTTATTTGCAATGTCTCATATAGACTCACTTTATTAAATCTAAAAGATAATTTATTTTTTAATTATTATCCACTTTAATTTTGTAATTCATTCAATAGTAGACATATTTATGTTGTGCGAGGAGATTATAGACTAATTTATTTTGAATCTGTAAGAAGTGGCAAAATAACACTGATGTTGGTGTGATTTTTTACTACAGTATTAAAAAAATACAAATCACATTTAAGTTCAAATAAGTTGTCTTCATTAGGAGTGGTTCCACACGTTTTCCATTTGTAGGTTATATATCTATCAGAGTTTTAATTTGAAATGAGAATAAATGAGATTTTTATGTAATTATATTTGATCTTTATTTTCTGAAATTTTCAAATATAAATACAAAAATGCATATTTCGATGTTTATAAATTGAGGCAAATTTTGTGATCCTAAATTGATTATTATATACACTAATAAATTGCATGGAATTTCATCCATATTAATCAAGGCAAAGGCAAAGGCAATCAACTTATCCTCATAGCCGAATCAAATGTCAAAAAATTGACAATCTATTTTTACAAAATATTATATCAATAAAAATCAAGGGGTTTATAAAGTTATAGAATTCAATTTAATGTCAATTCAATATTCTAAATGAAAATTATTTCATTTTTAACAAAATGACTTATTAATATATTGAAACAAATTATATTATGACTTCAATATTTGAAATCTGTATAATTATATATTATGTGCTTTCTCTAATTAAGCTAATGATACACTGAGCCATTTATTACACAATATTAATTGCGATCAAATCTAATTAGAAATTATATTGGGATAAGGCGTTCATGTTGTTGCCACTCATTATGTTAATGAAAAACTTATCCGAATATCTTTAACTTTATATTATTGTTGAATCATTAAATGAGATTAAAAACTTCGATAAACGCTCACTTTCAATGAATTTATCAGGATTTAAAATTTAACACCTTATTTAATGTTTTCATGTACAGTTGCTCTAATATTATTGTTATTATGTATTTCAAGCAAATTTTCTCATCTCATCCTATATTCTTTATTTTTATGCACAAATAAATACACTCTAAACATAATGTATGAAATGTTTATACTGTAAAACATATCTACAAAAAAATAATGCACTAAAATTAAATATTTTCATGTTAGAGATTGTTTTCTTCTTTAATTGAAAAAGTTATTTAATTTTAGATTACTTTTTAAAACAAATAATTGCAAAATTTGCATTTCATAAAAAATGTCAGAATCTTCAATATAAAAGAGTGCTTTTCAAAGATAAACTAACAAAATGTTGAGTATATTTTTGAAGTTATTATTTTTTTTGCGTTTGCCCTCTATATATGTAGACTTTTTCTAGACATTTCCACAAATACAGAGCGAACCGGGCTTTAGTCAATAGTGTCTGATACCTACTGTATAACATCTAAAATATAGTAAAAATAAGATCTAAAAAATTAACAGATATACAAGTTAGCGGACCAGATAGCTCAGTGGTCAGAGCATGTGACATGACAATCACAAGAGTCTGGGTTCGATCCCAAGCTTTCTTTTATATCCTTAAAAGACTGTTAAATGCCTCTTAATTTCTATGCTCATACAATTATTATTAAGATAAACTAATTTCGATGTTTCGCAACAATAAATTGACTTCAGTTAAGAGAACTTAATCTAAAACGCAGAAAAGTTTGAATTTTCTCAGAGAATAAACTTAAAAAAAGTTTGACTTGAATAGAACTATAGTTATCCTGGGGAATTTCGAATCAACTCTTCCACACAATTATTCTATATTCTTATGAATCTGTGAAAATACATTCATTTTCCTTAATATGAATAATAAGTTTTCGATACATAACACAAGAGTGAGTAATACAAAGCAAAGTGAAAGTGCATAAAATAGTGATTTCATTTTATCCAAATCTAACGGATTCAATGATTTATCTCTTTCAACAAACTTCGAGATAACATCTTCTCCTTTGAACATCTTAAGTAATCTAATCCCAACTTCGGTACTGAAGCGCACTTTTACTTGATTCCAATAATCGAAAAGCGATGTTTCAAACAATCGCAATGATCTTAAATAGAGTTTCAGTTAATTTTAAGAATTTGTATCATGGAATACCTGTAATGTAATGCTTACACTACTTCAGCCTCTTTCACGAATTTGAAATCTGGTCCATAACAAAGAGGTGTTATTAATTGGGAAAAATAAGACTCTTCTCCTAAATGTAGAGAAAAAAACTTTCCCATTAATGATTTGAAAAACTCAATCGATTGGTCATCATTAATAATAGCAATTTTTTCAGCTTCTAGTCTAAATTTTTCAGGTTTATCTAAGAGTTCCTGCCAACGTTTGATTCCTTCATCAATTGCAAGAGTTTTCTCAAATAAAACTTTGAACTTTTTCTTTTGTTCTGCATTCCCGAGTAGGACTTGACTGAAAACTTCACTTTTCCATATCATAAGTTTTGCACGATCTGTAAATATATTCGTTAACCTATCATCTAAAAGATCATTAAGATTATCGGCATGTAAAACCAATGTGGGAACCGAAACCAAATTTGCCAACAACTCCTTTCTAAATAATACAGTCAATGGGAATATTGAAAAAAGCCATAAAACATAAATTAAATTATAACTTCCAAGACGTTCTCCAATTCCAATAATAGGTTTGAAATAAGCCCACATTATGTTATAAAGACTGTCAGAACTACTGTTTCTATTTTTGATTTTATATATGAGTTTATCTGCAATCACTACAAACAGAAAGGCTAATAATAAAATAACCCAAACTCTCAAATCAAATATTTTCCATAAGTCCAAAAAGTTTTGT
The DNA here is from genome assembly GCA_034696325.1 of Camisiidae sp. Taxonomy (NCBI): domain Eukaryota; kingdom Metazoa; phylum Arthropoda; class Arachnida; order Sarcoptiformes; family Camisiidae; species Camisiidae sp. Next base: position 3,722 of record JAQFZT010001841.1, on the reverse strand, counting down.
TGCTCTTTCTTCACATTTACACTTATAATCGATAATTGATTTGAAAGATATAATGGTTTTGAACAATTAATTCTTAAGGATTGTGTCTCATAGGTATACAATTGTGGCACTCTATCCATTGATGTAATTTTGCCACTTCTTACAGATTCAAAATAAGGAATGTCATAATCTCCTCGCACAACATAAAGATGTGTACTATTGAATGAATTGCAAAATTAAAGTGAATAATAATTAAAAAATAAATTATCTTTAAGGTTAAATAAAGTGAATTCATGTGAAGCATAGCAAATTACATAAATTTAATTAAGAGCTTATATAATGTATTCTTCAACATAAATTTAAATTATTTTTATAACATCATTATTCATAGCTCAGGTGCACTTTTGATACTTATGTATATGATTTGTCTTTATGTATTTAAAAGCCTTTTTATTAATATTCATTATCAATCAATAAATCAATTGAAAGTCATTATCAATATATTAGTAGAATTCAGAGCCAAATCTAAGTTCAAAAGAGGAGTAAAAGCTTTGAAAGACCATTTTAATATATTTAAACTTAATGCTTATTTGAACCTCAATTTTTAGTTATACGAGTAATCTTTTTGAATAGCAAAATGAAGGTTGTGAATGGATGTGTAAATTAGTTTTCTAACTAACTTATAAGCTCAAAGCTTAAACAAAGACTAAAACTTAAATCGATTTTGCAAATTATAGTAAAGGTTCTTTTCTTTGACTATCAAATGTAACTTGAGTTAAATTGTATTAACTCGCCCATCAGTAGTATTTAAAAGTTAATAGAAAATTCATTTCTATGTTAGAATTCAAACTTTTTTTTGCATTTAAATTGATTCTTTCATCAATAAGTTTGTGATTTGTTTAAACTAAATGACTACACCTTATTTTATTATAAATTATTTATATCCTATATAAAATTGTAACTGAAGTTTCACTAAAAGAATACATTTAAGTTAGTATTTTACCCAAAACTATACCTAAAACTTGCAAATTTCTATAACTGAGTAGTGAAGAGTATTTGAAGATATGATGTAATATTTATTATACCGTTTAATATACATAATGTACAAGTCCAGAAACATAAAGCTTGCAAAGATGACGAAAAAAACTAAAGTTTTTCTGTATAACATCGATATTTACTGTACACTAACTTACACGACAGATAAAATATCGATGTCATACTGAGAAACATTAATTATTTTAATTTTTCATTTTTTTATTTATGCCCGGTTTATATTTCTAGGCATGTATTAAATATCAAATACTGTATATCTTTTGAGTCCTGCTCGTGAACAATCAATCATACATTAAATATGAATGTTAAAATATTTACCTATAATTGATAAAAGACCCGATTGCCATCAATACAGGAGCAATCAATGAACTATGATATCCAACATTCTCATCAATTTCTATGTAATCGTTCTTTATTTGAAAAATTAAATTTCAAGTTTCCATTAGAACCGAGTTTTTAAACTCACATTTCTTATATTTGTCATCATATAGAATGTATTCTCTTTTCGAGGAAGAGTGCAATTATCAAACCGTAGGTCACAATCAATGAAAGTCAAACTGATTCCATTGATATATTTTTGCCACCAGGAAAGAGTGTGTGACATTACTAACTCTTGAGCATTAGCAAGTGATAAGATTTCTTGATTCATATTTATCTAAATAAATCAGTTAAAACTAATATCAATTAGTGGTTATTTTCACAAATAATATAATTTTAGTTTCATAAAAATGATTTTTAAAAATTTTTAAATATTTTTCAAATCAATTTCGAATCTCAGTTCTTGTGATTCATAACACATTATATTAAATGTACGCTATATATAATTGAGTGAAGTATTAAATAATTTTTGTAAAATATTAATCATAAATCGTTATATATATCTTCATTAATTAAGAATCTTGAAAAAGAAGGGGTGAACCCAAAAGTTTTTCAAAAATTTACTTACTTTGAATTTTTTAGATTTGTCCAATTTCTCAATTGTTTTTTAAGTGTTTAATGAGAAGTTTTTCTACAAAAATAAATTTGATAATAAACTATTTAACTTTATTATTAGCCAAAATTTTTACTTCAATATTAATCAATTCTGTATTCTATTTATTTAGTTTGAAAAATATGAAAATTTCGATTAATTATATAAATTTATTAATACATATTTTCTAATTAAGTCAACGATATAGTGAGCCACTTATTAGACAAAATATATTGCAATCAAATTTAATTATTGTAGAAATAATATTAATATTATGAGTTTACTTCGGTTGCCACCCATTAAGTTAATGAAAACTTATCCAAAAAAATATTACTTAATATTCATATCGATTCATTAAATGCGTAAAACAATAGAGGTTTAGGAACTTCCTTGAATTTCTTCAATGGCTTTCAATAATGATTTATTGATTTATAACTAAAGTTACCATTTCCTGAACTTATCAGATATTTATGAATTTGCAAATTCTCATTTCCATAAGTGAATTCAAGCTTAATAATAGTCAATAAAATTTTTTTATATTTATATCTTATTTTTATATCCAAATGTCAAAGAAAGAAGTTTAATAAAGCACAGTATAGAAAGAAAATTTTATTCGCTGTACAAAATTTTGAAAATGACTTTATATATCGAGAACAACATTAATAATTTTTAATGTTTGTTATTTGAATTTCTAGTTAAATATTGTTGACTATAAATAAATTTTTGAATTCTTTGAAAGGTGGAAATTGAAATATTGATCAAAATTAATTCTTTTACATTATATACGAAAATTCATTAATTAGCATAAAAATAGGATTAAAATTTCATAGATTATTATTAAGCTTGAGCTCACTTATGCAGAATAGAGTTCTCAAATTCATGAATATCTGAAAAGTATAGGAAACGATAATTTTAATAGTAAATCAATATTCATTTAATCAATAAGTCATTAAGTATTTTTTAGTTGTGTTTTTCATTTAAAGTAATTGCATCACAGAATACTAAACATGAATTTTGAAACATTGAAACAGTAAAGTATTATAATCTTAATAAAAAGCCTTTGAAAATGAATTTGATTGATTGATTTTATATGAGTAGTAATGTATACTGGAGTTTTCATTTTTCCATTTTTATGTCATAAAAACAAAACTATGGTATATAACACCCTATTACATTTTATCGGCTCATGGGCTTAACATTAAGTCTCTAAAACACGTTATATCAGTTTATTATACAAAGAATACTGTAGTTCTTTAGCTATAAGCCACACGGTTTCTTATAGCGTATTTTGAAAGTCAAATTCTCTAATTTATCCAATTTTATATTGAATATACTTATAGAAGTTGAAAACTTAGTTATTTTATAGAAAACAGGGTTTACGCCTAAAATATGACATCTCAGTGGCTTATAGCTAAAGAAATACAGAGCATTACTCGTCAACACCTTCTCTTATATAATATGTATTTAATGATCATTAAAGACGTTATACCAATATTAATATGAGTTTTTAAGCTCTATTGAAGAACTAATACTTTTGTAAATCCCTTGAATCGTAAGTCAGTTTACGTTTAGAGTTTTGACGTTTTGAACAGGTACCAGGTGTCAAATAGAGAAGAGAATTCTCTGAATTTTGACTTCCATTTCCATCCCATTCCCATCAAAATCCTAAAATTGATTCCCATTACCATCCCATTCCCATTCCCATGAGACTTCTAAACCA
>JAQFZT010001840.1:0-13443 GCA_034696325.1 Camisiidae sp. | reverse complement strand
ATGGTTTATATCGCAGAGTATTGAAGAACGGAATCGTTTGTCACTGGAAAGAAACTATTACTTTAATTGTTATGAAAGATTAAGTGCTAATTATGAAACTTTGAGAAGAAAAATAACTCATTAAAATAAGAATTCAATTTTTATAGGAATAAGTTTTTCATATTAACCAAAAGATTGTTTTTCGCCTTTTATCATAAAAACTTGATTTTGATGTATAGAAAAAATTTTTAAAATGATTTTCTGTAAATTTCAATATATAAGCTATTAAAGAGTTATTGACAGCTCATTATTATTTAATTACTAGTAAATTAAGGCCTATATAATTAAGATAAGAATTTCTTTTAAACATATGTTTTTGCAAAACCTCTTCGCGAACCACTTTTGGGTTGCAATTGAGAAATTGGAAGCCAGTGCTAGTGCTCTGTTGCAAACAATGTTAAGCTTAAAATATGAAACATGTTAGGTTTCATGTTTTGTTTATATTTGCAGTGGCGTACACTAAACTTTCTATTTTGGAAAGTAGACACTTTTTTAGAATTAAAAAACTTCTGGCACTTCTCCAGATTTAATGGACAACTTTATGACACCGATTTGACCCGTCTGTGATGACCACAGTCGAAGTTTTACTGTCGAGTAGTAAAAAATGGAAAGATTTGTTATATAGGGAAACCCAGTTCTCTATACACATGCAGTTCCAGCAGATTCACGATAAAAGTTAAGGTGATGTAAATTAAAGATTAACTCAAATAATGAATTCTCCTTCACTTTAAGAAACTATACAGAACTTTTGAGTTAGTCGTAGAAATGCACTTAAAAGTTCTAATTTCAAAATTATTGTTTCTAAGTCTTCAAAATCTCAAATTAAATAACCTTTTAATATTAATCAAATCAAAATTTAGTTTAATTCACGAAAAAACTTTCAATTTTCATCAAAAACAAGGAAAGTAAACAACTATACGAATATTTAACTGTGAAGTTACCTAACATTTCATTATTTGATGAGTCTATTGAGTCTTTTACATTATTTTTCTTACATTTCATAAATAAATTACAGTATTTTCTCATTAATTAATTAATTTTTAACTTTTAATTAGCCTTTTAACGAAAGACTCAATTCGATTTCTGAAATATTACAGAAATTACAGAAATATTTAGTAAACAAGAAAATATAATTTGACACGAAAACTGACTGTAAAATGATAAGTGAAATGAAAAGTTCTGTATAGTTTCTTTAAGTGAAAGAGAGTTAGAAAAATATTTGCAGTTTTAACCGGAAACCACTGATTTGAAATGGAGGAAGAGAAGTGCATTAAATCTTTCCACTAAATGAAATCAGTGGCATTGGGCTAACCATTGTTTCAATTGCTTTCAACTCATATTCCCATCAAATTATTTTTGGTGCAAATTATAAATATGAAAAAGTTTAGAAAAAATCGTTACAAAATAAAGAGGGAAAGAGTTAATCATTTGATAATTATGAAATACTTTATAATAACTATAATGGACAATATGGACTATTTTCTCATAATTAGAAGAAACTGCAAAAAGTTTGTTGAAAACAGTAAGAGGTTTAATGTTTAAAAAGCGAAGGCTGTCTAAAAACTTAATTTGAATGGTATACAATCAAAATATTTTAGCTTTTCTAGGGTTGGTATGTTTTCGTGGTAAGAGATTTTAAATGAACTCATAGGTCATAAGCTTGGTTGAGCCTTTCGTGTTTGACCCAAATTTGACCATGCTCAAGTATTTGATCGTGTGATTTTATATGTAAAAAGCAAATCATTAGTTCAGATCGTCATTTTAGATTGAGTTAAAGAAGCATAAAAAGAGTAAATAGATGTTCAACTTGAGTGTAAGGACAATTTTTTATTTGATTCACAGATTTTTTTCTTATACAATTCTTATATAATTCTTAATCTAAAACACTCGAGCGTTATGTCACTGCACACAATTCAGTATAAATTATTGAAGACTTGAACTTGAAAAATAACTTCACACATCAGAATTTGAATCTTCGAATGGATGCTATCAAAGATCACACTGTTTTAGAAAATTGCAATTAATTTTTCATTGAAATGACAAAATGAATGATTGTAAGCATTCTCAGGATTGAGATAATCTTTAACGAAACACACTATACAAGCGGTTCTTAAACTTTTTTTTCGACACCACCAGAACTCTGTAAAGATTTGGTGATCTATTGAAGGTTGAGCTACAGGTAATCAAGTAAATAATAGTTGATAATTTATAGGTATTTTCCCTCTAACTTTAAATTAAACATATTTCTAAACTTCAATTAACTTTGATTTTGTACATTCACTGAATCTAACAGTTTGAAAATCTATTCCACTTTAGGCATACACTTAAATCTCTTCTCAAACACAATTGAAAACAATTACATAATCAATATAGAGATTAAATTACTTTGTTGTTAATGCAAAATTACTGTTTAAGAATTCAATGTTTCAGTCATTGATTCAAGCATTTATTGACGTATTATTGATGAAAAAATTCTGTAACTTTAATATACTTTATAATAAAACTAAGGTTTAAACACATTATATTTTTTAATGCATTAAAAGAAATAGAGTTTATATGACTTTAATTAATAAAATATGGATTTATAGAATTGCATTCTAAGAAATTTGAAAAAATAAATATAATAGCACTTATTGACTGATCCATAGGTGACATTGGATTTGTTCCAAAAGTTCCTGATATCTATTGTTGGTTCGTTAGATTTAACAACAATAGAGATCAGTCACTAATGAAAAGAACCCTTAATTTGCATTTTCTGCACATACAGTTCAAAGGTTGGAACAAAAGTTTTGTCACTCAAATAACTTTAGAACAAAACTTTTAGTCCAATCAATGCAATCATTTGACGACACATTTTGAAAGTCTAATTCAATTGTTACAAAATATTAAAAACCTTTGAGAAGATTATCTTTTGCAGGGCTTCTGTGTCGCCAACAATAAGCTTCCAAATTCTGTTACATTAATTCTTTCCAATTGATCCAAACTTGAGATATAAATAATTATATTTAAAGCAAAACAAAATATAAACTCAATATACAGAGTATTATTTTGAAAAATGATTGACAAAATTGAAATTGTAATTGAATTGCATTAATATTGAAATATTGAAAGCACTTCAAAGTGTAGAATAATTTCAACTCCCTTTAAGTTTAAGAACTTTGAGAATGTGTTGCAATAGTTGATACTCACATCTCTTACAAGATTTTGTTTTACTACTAATTTGGAGGAGAAAAACGATAGAAAAAATCTGTTCCATTATGAGCTTTGACCTCACATTAAGTTATGTCAAGCGTTTAACGGTTTGATGATTGAGAACTTTAAGCACGTTCTCACTTCTCAAGGTCTTCCTTTTGACTATAATATCATGCATTGCTTTTGCTTTATTTACTTTACTTAAGAAGAATGATCAAAAGAATAAGAAGCTGTTACTAACTTTATAAGTTTTTTTTCAAAATGTCTTGCAAACAAGTTTGTTAATTATAATCAAACATTTGTTGGCTTTAATGCCATTCATTTTAAGACAGTTACAAATATTTTCTCAATCTTTAATGAGAATATCAAATATCAAATTTCAGTTTAAGTTCAGTCATATATTTGTTTCTCGTATTTGTTTCTCATTCACCTCACTTTATTAATTTTGACCAGAAGTGGTCAGGTTCGCAGCAGATCTGGTCAAATAAAGTATCGTTTGACTGATCTTTATGTACTTTAATCCAAGGATGTGTTACACTTTGAGCTTTGGGATTGGAAACTCTTCTTTTCTTCAATAAACTAGAGGAATATTTAGGAACTCTTATATTATACTAATTACTCTTCAATAATTATGTTGTAATTCTTAGTTTTTATACTTTGAATATCTGATATCAGAAAATCATTGATAAGTCTAAGTTTTTTAAAAAGTTATTTTGATTTAATTGTGATTTTTTCAAATTATGTGAACTATTAAGTTTGCTTTATGAATGTTTTTGAGTTTATAAACTATTTAATGTGTTATTCAGTGAAATATGAGTATATAAACAACGGAATTCTGTGCTTTTAAATAAAGTTAAGTTTGAACGATGAAAATTTGGTGGTTATTCCAGTGATGAATGTTAAGGAATGGCAATTGTTTGTATGAGCATGACATGACTCCACTCAGATGAGATGCTCACACAAATATCGATTTCAGCACAAACACTAAGATGTTTGTGATTTTATGTCAAATGCGCACACTATATATAGTCTTTCATCATGAGCATCATTGAGAAAATCCGGAAATCAAAATCTCATCATTTCACGCATCACTCATTATAATCATAAATATTTAACTTATTTGTTACTTAATCTCAATAATTGTTTCTCAATCACTATTTATTGCGTTTTAATAAACAACTAAAATATTTCAATCAAAATGAAATTTCTGGAAAAATGTTTTTTTATGAGAATTTTATCATATTTTAATATTATTTTGAGCTTATATTCATTAACAAACGCGAATTTAGCTGACTTTATGTCAGATTCTGTTAATAATTTTCCATCAATTTCTGAAAATCCAAAAATATATAATGTGGGGGCCGTTTTGAGTTCTGGAGAAAATATCGTTGAGTTTTCACAAGTAATTTACTATATCTTATGTAATGTAAAAGATTAATGAATTTTGTTTTTAGGTTATCGAAAATATGAATTACAAACCGGGATACCTTCCATTAGGTTTGATTTCATTTGGGTTCAAACTATTGGGCTTAAAAACTCATGCACTAAATATATCGTTCAACAAAATTATTTGCTCGATATATATCTGTGTTTGCAAAGAGTGCATCAATTATGAGTGCAAACATCAAAATGAGCTTTTAATGGAAGTCATCCTCATTTTTCACTGGGTTTAACTGCGCGGATCATTCTTACAGTTGAAATCTTAGATTCAAGTTATAGCTAAGGTTTGTTATAACAGATTGAGCTTAATCATGATCAGTGACAGCAGAGCAGTGGGTGTTTGCAATGAGCGTGATATCGAAACCTGCACTAAAAGCCTTATATCTTGTGCCCAAATGCTAAATTACTGATAGTTCTTATTGATTTTGCAAAATATATGTTTATGTTTCAGGTATTACATTATATGCAGTAACTGTTCCAATGAATCCAAATCCGATTCGTACAGCTCAGAGTGTCTGCGATAAACTCATTTCATCTCAGGTGAAAAGTTTAGCTTCAGTATGAAAGTTACTCAACTTCTTTAACTAATTAGAGGTAATAACAAAGAAGCCCGCGCTTTCTTCAACCCGCTTAAGAGTGTTAATACTGAGCACTGATACTGAGTTCTGGTTCTTTCATACTAAAGTCAAAAATCTAATTGGAAACTATTTTATTAAAATATATCAATGATTGCATTGAATACAGGTTTATGCTGTGGTAGTTTCTCATCCATCAAATGGGGATCAATCTCCTGCATCGGTTTCATTTACTTGTGGTATAGTTTTCAAGATATCTTTAGATCGTTATTTACCATTATATTGTTGTAGAGCGCACTCACAAAACCTAAATTCACTACTTTATTATAGTATAAACAATTTCAGCTCTTATTTATTTAACAGTGAAAATAAAGTTCACTACTTATGTATTAGGGTTTAAAGAGCTCGTGTTAGTTCGTTCTGCAATAATCAACTGCAGTATTGAAAATAGTTGATTAAATACAAAAATCCAATTATTCAATAGGTTTCTACGATATTCCGGGTCAGTATTATATGCTTTATTATTGAAAATGGAAATCAAGAGAAGACATATTTTAAGTATTTTCCGATTTAGTAATAGGAATATCTAATCGCGATAGCACTCTGTCGAATAAGAACTTACATGCTTCCTTCATTAGAACCATGTATGTCAGTCTTACAAATTCTTATATGTTTCAGAATCCTATAAATATGGGGTTCATATTCTATAGCATTTTAAAAATTCATTCACAGTTATTGTACAGAAGCTTTCATATAACCACATCTCTTAGTAAATCAGATAAAGCTTATAATACATGGGCTTTTGAAAGAAGAGTCATCTTTATTGTAGTTATTCTTTTAATAATGCAATGTCTAAGTTTGAGGTCTAGTGGTCAAAGTTCAGGTTGGGTTCACAGCTTTTGTGTTCGAATAGGTTCAGGTCCACCTATTTTTTCAAATATTTTTTTTGTTTTTTTGTGACAAATGAGTTGATACTGAACTCCAATTTGATAATTGAATACTAATCGATGGTTATATGATAACTTCTGTACTTCATAGCGTTAATGCCTTATTTAAGTCTATATTTTGTTTATTAACTGAATTTTTTTAATATTTTTGTGACAACTTGTTGATTCTGAAATATATTTTGAATAATTTTTTGTCAACTGATAGCATTGAATTGATTAAAATGTTGTTAAATTTAATTAATAGCGCCCCGTATTCACATCAAGCGGATGTTTGGACTGAAATTCTAATAAAGCTTAAATACTTGAGTGTTATATTCATACATAGTTCTGATAGTGATGGCAGAACTACTTTAGGAAGATTTCAAAATTTGGCAGATATTGCCAACAGTAATAATTCTTAATATTTATAAACTTATTTGAAATTGAATTTTGATTGAAAATTTAACTTAACTTTTAGTTAAAGTTGAAACAGTTATTGAATACGAACCCGGCGTTTCTAATATTGCTCAAGAACTAGAAGATGCCAGGAATGAGCTTTTCTGCAGAGTTTTTATTTTATATGCCAATGCAGAGGACGCCGAAAGTATATTCCAAGAAATAGAATCAAGAAATATGACTGATTCGGGCTATGTTTGGCTCGTATCGGAACAGGTATTGATTTTCAAACATTTATATTTAGTTATTGAGACATGAAAATTGAAATTTTATAAAATCAAATCCTGTTTATAAACTTGAGTATAAGTTATTTTGAAATTGATGTTTTGAGATAAGTAGAGCTCAATTTTTGTAATGCATTTTAAGGCACTACAAGCTCCCAACCGACCCAATGGTGTGCTCGCATTGAAATTGAACTCATCAGATGAGACTTCGATGATTCGCGACAGTGTTTCTGTTTTAAGCAACGCATTGAAAAAAATGTATACTTCAGAGAATATAACTGCTCCTCCGGCTGATTGCGGAAAAATCTCAACAAATAAATGGGAATCTGGAGTCAAATTTTTGAAATACCTTAAAAATCAAACTTTTAACGGAAAAACTGGAAGAATAGCATTCGATGAATTCGGTGATAGACTTTTAAGCGATTATGAAATATTAAATACTGTAGACGGAAGTGAAGTAGTTGTCGGGAAATATTCATTTTCTAAGAGTAATATGAAAATGGAATTACATCTGAATGAAAACCTTATTTTATGGCCTGGAAATGAACGAACAAAGCCTTTAGGTTTGTTTTGAAAGAATGATCACACCTTTGATTAATATTTTAATCAAAATTATATCAAAATCAAAAGGATATGTTGTGCCCAAACATTTAAAGGTTGTGACATTAGCTGAAAAGCCTTTTGTTTGGGTCAGACCAACTGATAAGAATGGAAACTGTAAGAGTTCTCAAATTCCGTGTCCAAAATACAATTCCAGTGATGGCAATCACAGTATTCAGTGCTGTGAAGGTTATTGCATGGACTTATTGAAAGAGCTGTCGCTAAGATTAAATTTTACGTTTGAGTTGAAGCAAGTCGAGGATGGACTATATGGCAGTCTTGACTTTGTTGATGGATGGGATCAGCCGAGGAGGTGGACTGGACTTGTGGGTGAACTCGTTTATAAACACGCCGACATGATAGCCGCACCTCTCAGTGCAAACCCCGAAAGGTTTATAACAAATTAATTCAATTAATAATGCATTTCAATTTCAATTGATTTCACGAAACTTTATACATAAGATATATTAGAATTTTCCAAAACTAATTTCTTTTAAGGAGTCAAGTCATAGATTTTTCAAAACCATTCAAATATGAAGGCATAACAATTTTACAGAAGAGACAGCCACGAAAGGCAACTCTCGCATCATTTCTTCAGCCTTTTCAAAACACATTATGGATATTAGGTTTGTTGGAGTCAATTGTAAGACTATTAGTTATGTTGAAATGCTATAACTAAAAGGAATGATAAAAATATGAGCACAAATAGAGCTAATCGAAAATGTTGTTATAGTTTTAGTATCTGTACATGTGGTTGCACTGGCGCTATACCTTCTCGACCGATTCAGTCCATTTGGAGGATTCAAAATGGATAATGTCGTGCCATCAGACGAGGGAGCGCTCAACCTTAGCTCTGCCATTTGGTTTAGTTGGGGGGTTCTCTTGAATAGTGGAATCGGTGAAAGTATGTTATTTTAAAGCTATTTCAAAAAATGTAATTCAATTTTTAATCAAAAACAAATACAGAAACTTATTTCAAATCCATTCGATATATTTAGGGACTCCTAGAAGTTTCAGTGCTAGAGTACTGGGTATGGTTTGGTGAGTCAGTTATTCAAATATTGGTTTAGGATTTTAAAAATGAAATTTCATTAATAAAAGGGCTGGTTTTGCTATGATAGTTGTGGCTTCATATACAGGTAGGCGATCACAACTTTGTCTATAACTTAGTTTCAGCAGTAATTACTTTATACCACTCAACTGATGAGCACATATTATTTTGACAGCTAATTTGGCTGCATTTTTGGTACTTAATCCACGTGATGATCATGCAGTGTCTGGTATTGAGGTATACTTTTATCAATAAATAAACCATTAAAAGGTATAATTGGGATCTCCTCTAATCAAATCCAATATATGTCATAGGATTCAAGATTACGAAATCCAACTGAAAGTTTTACATTCGCAACAGTTAAGGGCAGTGCTGTCGATATGTTCTTTCGAAGTCAAGTACATCTCTTCAATGCGTACCGAACTATGGAAGAAACAAATAGAGACAGTCCAGAGACAGCCATCATAGCATTGAAATCAGGTTAACTCAAACACTATGTTGTCATCCACTAAATTATTAAAACAATTGAATGCTTTTTAGGAGAATTGGATGCCTTTATATGGGACTCACCGAGACTTGAATACGAAGCCGCGCAAGACTGTGAACTTGTCATATCTGGCGAACCATTTGGCCGTTCAGGTTATGGCGTGGGTTTACAGAAAAACAGGTAAATATCAGAATTAGTTCCTAATTGTGTACATATTTATGTGAAGATTTGAAATTTTTGGATAGCTTTTGGACAGAAAAGGTTACTCTGGCTCTGTTGCAAATGCATGAAAGCGGTTATATGGAGTCATTGGATAATAAATGGATTTTATTAAGTGAAAAAGACTGTGAAGGCAAAAACGAACACTTCCCATACACTTTAGGAATGAAAAATATGGCCGGAGTTTTCATTCTAGTATTTTCTGGAATTGTAGTCGCATTCGGACTCATTGTTATTGAAATCGTATATAAGAAGAGAAGAGCACGAAAATTGAGACGATTAGCGATTGCCAAAAGACTTGCAATCAAATGGCGTTTAAGAGTTCAGGTATTAGTTTTGTGTTAAGATAACCACCACTTCACTGAACATAACTTATATACAAAGTCTGGAATTTGCATACGTTTCAAATTACAGGAACTGCGCCATTGGCCACACGGCTCGTCATTGCCTTGAATATCATTTCATTTAATCAACAATTAAATCTTTGAGTCAGAGTTAGACACATGTTAATCACATCCCACAGCTCTTTCAAAAATTCAAAAATAACTTTATTTTTACAAAACATTTCACACAATATCAAAATATTGAAGAAAAATCTGCCTTCAGTTCAATGTCAAAATCCAAAAATGCTTAACTATAATGTGATTTTATGAATATTCTTCAGTGTCTTGAAGTGTCCTAACTTTTCGTTATCTTTTTTAATACAGAGTCGAATCAAATAAATCTAATTTTTACTTTTAATTCATTCATAAAACAAAAGATTAAGTCAATCAAGAAATTTGCATCTCTTTGTTTGGTTTGAATGAGAGACTCGACTATCGAAGTTCGAGACTCGGCTCTAGTTTTTCTAATGAAAGTAAAGCAGATTTTTCCTTAACATATTGATATGCAAAAAATGATCAGAAAATGTTCAATAACTTTGTATATAAACATTTGAGTTGAAATTCTTAAGGCAATAATATTTCTTAAAATTGACTTTTTGTTTGCCCTGAAATTTTAGAAAAGAAAGTCGTTGTACACTAACTTATATTCGGCTTTTCCGAAGCTCTCCAGAGATTTCTCGATAAGTAAAAGTTTTGAACACGATTCGAATCAAGATCTCTCTATACCTCCTCCTCCGCCACCTCCAGCCATACAAAGAATACCTCCAATTTTTTCTCAACCCAAGAGGTCCGCTCAACAGAAAATTTATGAATATAAACAACGAAGATCTTTGGGATACTATTAATTACCCTTAAAGTTAAAGTTTAACAATACTTTATTCGATCAAATTTTAATGAAATATTTCTTCTTAATTCATCTCTTGTTCTAAATATAAATAATTTAATCACATTTTTAGATTGAAAACCAAACAAAATCTTATTATATGTTTAACTTTAATTTTCAAATAGATTTATGAATAGAACACAAACTGAACACATAATCTTTAAAACAAATTAAAAGTTTGAACTTGTATTTGAATTATTAAATGTTTGAATTAAAGTTAAATTGGAATAAACAATGGTTTGCATGTTTTAGTTTAGATTTGATTAAGAATTATCATGAAGTGTAGTCTTGACAGATGTCAAACATACCCAAACAATGCATAATCAAATGACTGGACTGTAACTGATTCTATTCAATATCATAAGCTTATTGTCAAACTATAATTGGCTTTAGTTGTCACAAATTCGTGAGTCATGTTTCGTGAGTATCTCTTGACATGTTTTCATCAAAAAGTAATCCTCACTAATGAAGTTAAATCACAATTACGATTGATATAAAACCTTAGGAGAGTTTAAGATAAAATACAAATAATTTATTATAGAATTACATTTATATTAATTGAAACTCACGACTAAAATCATAGTTATTTGAAGGTAAATGAATACAAAGGAATGTTATGGAATCCAAGTATGAGAACAAGTATTATAATTGTGATTTTGGCAATTATCATATGAACGTTTCCAATCGAGACAAACAATATATCACTCATTAGTAAAGTTATATAACAAATAATAATTGTTGCAATTATTGCAGATCATATCCAAAATTGCAAGACTTGTATAAAATTAATGTTATATAATATGATTTGTTTCATATAAACATACACTAGATTTTGATTCTAAACTAAGTATTAAAAAAGAAATAACTCAATAAAAAACTGATAATTACATAAAATCATTTGAATGCATAGATTAAACTTGTGATGAGCCGAACGCCCAATCAATTAACAGTGTTTTAACAATAATAACAGAACAAATTTAGACTTAAATAAAATTGGAATTGTGTTCAGTTCATGCATATTAACCCGTCTATTATAATATACAAGAATGAGTTACTGTAACATATATTCATATAAACAACAGTTTCATAATTCTCTTCATAACAATCAGTGACTAAATTATATATACTATGAGTTTATATTCATTATTTCTGAACTAATTTTCAAATAAAAATTATATATATGTAAAGATTATTATAAAGCAATTTCCAATTTGTCAATCATATGGAACAGATTTCATGTGAATCGCGTGAAATATGGGTAAAAACTTATAGTTTGACCGTAAGGTTGAGTTTTGCATCACTTCATAAAATGAGTATTAGTTTCACACTTAAAGACATTTATTAAAATGCTCTTATATTAGTTTCAAATTCACTTAATGTCTCACTTATTGACTCTCCGATAGTCTATTTGGAAGAGCTAACAGTGGCCTCAGTTTCCAAATTAGCAGTTCTTGAAAAAAGTTCACTCTCTGTATTGTGTGGATCAGTCATTAGAGTATCACTTGTTTGATCAATAGAGTTGGCCGAACCCATCGCTAATTTGCGCATTTGTCTTATAACTGCAGTTGCATTGTATGCTTGCTATCAATGTAAACAAACTAATAATACAAGATTATGTACATTATTTTAGACAATTCTTACCCTCCATTTGGTTTTTGCAAAATTTTTCTTAAGCTGTTCACTAACAGAACTGTGAATATTTTTATCGCTTGCGGTATTGCCAGATATCCTGAAATTGTTAGTTTATTGCTTAAAAATCAATACATAATACTTTGCATAAAGCATACCAGGGATGAGATAATGCTCCTCTGCATGTGAACCGCTTTTCCACATCCACTATAATAACAAAAACATTTCTTTGGTTTCAAAAGATAAAATTATATTCAAAATAAAATACTAATACGTTTAATAGAAAAATATTAATCAACGAAGAATTAGAAAAAGATTACAATACTGTATAACATGAATTGAAATACACACAAATTGAACTTAAAACTTACCACAAATTAATTGTCTTATAAATTCTTTGGCTGAATCTGAGATATCGTCCCAATAAGGGCTGTCGAATTCAAAATCTCCTTTTAATATCTGAGCAAAAAGATTGGCATCATTTTCATCATAGAATGGAGGATAACCGCAAAGAAGTATGTATGCGATCACTCCAATACTCCAGACATCGACTGACTTTCCATAAGGTTTTTGTGCCAATACCTTAAAATGTAAACTCATTCATATAATTCAAATCGATATCGAGATTCAACGAAATCTGTCATTATTGAGATTTTTATGAAATTATTTATTAAAAGAATGGATTGAATAATAAATAGATTTGAAAATTAGAAAACTTTTGGACTGAGTGTATGTGCTGTACATTTGAGAATAAGAAATAAGAGACAAATCCAGTCCGTAGGCTCTGATCAATGCATAGCATCTATAGATCTCGAGCTGTCATCAACTATTAATTTAATTCTTTCTTCAATAGAATTGATTGGTCACGACTCTGAAAGTTGCGTAACAAATACTACTTCTTATAGAAACCTTTATAGATCTCAAGTGCAATCGGTATCGCATTGTTAATGGTTTGCAGTTCACAACTCATTAATATTACAAACATGTAATGAACGTAAAGTTAGCAAATAATTGATCTCTTATGTAATACTTGACTAAAACGTTCTATTTTTATACAAATTCACATTAAAATGAGTGATACCTAACACACGATGAGAAATAAGTTTTATTTGTACAGAAATACAAACACATGAGATTGTGATAAACATTGAAATCAATACTAAATGAGCAAAATTGTAAATAAGGGAAGTTTTAGGCATTATAAAAGACACAACCATTCAAATGAATAATCAACTAAATAATGACTTAAACGCATTCAACTAACAAAACCATAGCCTCTATACTCATCAAGAATACAATTTTTCATTCAAAGTCAGCTTAAGTTAAACCAAAAATGAAG
>JAQFZT010001839.1:0-13445 GCA_034696325.1 Camisiidae sp. | reverse complement strand
TTGAGATGAAAAGTTTCAAATATTCATAATTTTGAGTGAATATATTTGCATTTGAGTCGCTTTTATACCGATTTGAAGCAGGTCTACAAACACTGAGAGATTGAGGCTTTTATCGATTGATGAATTGGTAGAAAACCCATAAAACATACGAAAGTTCTATTGAACTTTTGATCGATCATAACATTTGATAAAATGAGCCTTAAAAATACATACGAAACAAGAGAACCATTCGCTAAATTCAATAAGTGTGTGAAATAAGCTGTAATCTATCAAAAGTGAAACATTAAAATCATCATTAAGTTTCACTTTCTTTGTAAATGATTTATGAGTTTAGGTATAAATACTGACTGAACATTAGACACAAATAATTAGCTTATCATTAAATTGAGTAAAAATCAATAAACTGATTGACTAGATATGGATTTATTAGTTAAACATCTGTCAAGTTTATCACAAAAGTTAATTAGTATTTATCGTGTGAGACGTCTACTGACAGTTTCCTTATTTCAAACCTTTAAACAGCGATAACACAGTCGTGTGTATGAGAAAGAGAAGGATAAAAATTCATTATGAAAGCCGTGATAACATTATTCGTAATTATTTTTCAAAATAAATTCAATTAAGCCGTCAGGCATTCAAAGTTTAAGCAATAAATAAAATTATAGCTCAAGAAAATATAACTCAAAATTTTTGAGGAGGCGTTAAACGGCTTAAATGAGCATTTCTATGCCTCAAATGGGAATTACAGTAAAAGATTGTAATATTGTTTAATGTATTATAACATGAAGTGAAGTGAAAGAGATATAAAAAGTTGAATTTAGAAAAATGGGTCAAATCATAGACTAATCAATAAAAGAAGGAAATATGAAGTGTAAGTTTTAGGCAAAAGGGTATGACTGTGTGTTCAACAATAAGATATTACACTACTTTACAACTCATTTGCATTCAATTAAATGCAAATTCAATTAAATTCAAAGCTATTAATCAGGGCCTCAATAGTAAAGATGAGCGTTTAGTTAATAAAAGCTAATCAACAAAACATTTAAATCAAAAACTTAATAGACGTACTACTGGTTCAGCCCTTATTGCATACATTGATTGCATACAGAGATTCACTAAGAATACAAACGTATCCAAAAGTATGACACAAGCGCTCAACGAACAGAATATTCTGTGTTTCAAAAGATATTTAATTGGGTTCAAAACAGAGAGCAAATTAGATTCAGATTAAAAACACTTTTCATATTGAGGTATAAATTATTTGAAAGGCTTTTTAGTTATTATTTCAAATAATTAATGATGAAAATTAGAGAATAATAAAAATATGATAAAACTTACAGTAATTATTAATCAATAATAAGAGCGATGCGGATGTGAGACATATAATACGATGTGAGGAATGCTTTGATATCTTGAAATAGTGTTTCCACTCTTAATACTGCTCCACAAATCTCTTGTTTGAAACTATTTTCTTATTAGTTCACGATTTTGTTGAGCAAAAAAAACTTAAAGGATTTCAATGCTATTTTCACACATAAGACATAAAGATCTTTTCAAAACTATATATTTGATATTTATTAACGATAAACGTATTTATTGAACACTAAACTCGACCATTAAATAGCATATAAAGTGCTATAACTTTGCATTTTAGAGAAATAGAGAGAAACAGTTTTAATACATTGAATATTCAAGCGATATAACAAAAGAGGCCCAAAAAGGTTGGTCTAAAAGCATGAATAAATGAAATGCTGAAAAATTTTCACATTCTAACTGTGCTCTAATCGCAGATTACATATTACAAGACCCACTACTCTATATCGCAGCTGCCAATCGAGTCTGCACTTTGAGAGCTAACGAACATTTCATATCCTACTGTTCATAGTTTAGTGCTATTCAGTGCTGACTTTTCTCTCAATAAACTCGATATAACTCCGAAACTACTCCAGAATTACAACTTGTTTCTCCTCTTCCCTCGAATCACATAATGTTTTATGACTTGTAAACGGCTATTCAGTTGTTATGGAAACAGTTCTTTTACTACTAAATACAGTCAACTTTTGTTATCTGTACTTAACTATAGTTTATCGATCATCTAAACAAGTCATTCAGTAGTTTTATAAGATTTTGAACTCTTCATTTCAAGTTTGATTGATTTTTAATGATTTCGAAGATTTTGTTTCTTCATTTGGAAATATTGGATAAAGTGGTCGAGTATTTTATAGTACATCAAAGAGTATAGAAGTATTTCCGCATCAATGATTTCAGACCAAAACAAAGACAATATCATAAAAACCCAGTTTTTTACAATTTAGGGGAAAATCTGGAAAACTTCTGTTTTATAAAAAAAATTAAAAGTACAGCTTATTTTTGTTCCTCTTTTATCGATAAAAATGCATGAATAGTAGGAAAATTTTTATGAGTCAGTCAGTATTCGTCAGTTTAATATTTATATATTGACAACAGACTCGAGTCTGAGATAATATGAGAACTATTAGGAATGATTTATTCGTTTTCATAAGTAAACTCCAATATCGCGGAATTTATATTGAATATTAAGCCACTAAACTATCAACACTAATGCAAAAGTTTGATCCTCTAGTGTAATGATGTTATCATAAAAAACTTTATTCCTTTCATGTGAAAGTTATATTAGTATTGTATAAGTTATCGATACTCACCTGCACTCTCTCTCTCTCTCTCCCTCTCTTCAAGCTAGAATCAAGGGCAGGGGTGGGCAAATGCCCCCGTTCTATGGGAAAGTAACACCAAAAGTTGCAAAATTATTCATGCTTTTAGGTTTTTACTTACATTTCTGATAAAAATGCTAATCATTAATCTCATTATTTGACTAGTTTTAAAGGCATATTTCTGTCAAAATACTTTTTCTAACTCTCTCTTTTAGATAGGCTTCGCTACTGCTGAGACCTCGAATTGAAATCATGAAAGTTGAAAAAATGTTTATCCAATAAGATTGAAATATCGATTTTTGATACTTCATATCACATGAATTACTTTTAATCGAATTGACAATTATTGAGGTTTCATGAAATCAATGAACGTATTCTAAACTTCTCAAGAAATGTTTGATGTGAGTTAATCAGGTTAAAAACATGACGTTTTGACGAAGTTTTGAGTTTATTTATGTTTATGTTGAATGAGATAAACTTCCTTTTTTTCTTCTTCGCTTCAATTCCATATATGACTAAATATTTACTTTTTGAGTCAACTTCCAGATAGTCTATGGATTTATCATTATAAATAGCTTTAGTTCCAGATTCTTTATTTGCTCATTCGTAGTCTTAACTATGAATCCTTACCCATAAAATAGCTTATTTCCGGTTTCTGAAAAACAACATCAAATTCTAGATGAAGAAAATTCAATCAATTCATCATAAGTTTTATTTTTGTTTTGAAGAATCAAAAGTAATTATTCTTATATGTTGTGCCTTAAAATATGAGAAATAGATTTTTAAACAAGAAATTCAAACTAAAATATGGCAAAAATTGTTAAAAAGCATTATTGAGCGCCTATTTCGGGACTTACATTAAAGGCTATGTACGATATGCTCTATTAATACTTTGTAAACTTTTTATCACTCGTTAAAAAAGATAGTTTTAATAAAAATGATATATGGGATTATTTGAAGCTTTCTCATAGATTGCATACTAATCACAAATTATTAATATTTAATACACATCAACATTGCTTTAATGGATGTCTTAAACTGTTTTTGGAAAGTATCGGTT
The DNA here is from genome assembly GCA_034696325.1 of Camisiidae sp. NCBI lineage: Eukaryota > Metazoa > Arthropoda > Arachnida > Sarcoptiformes > Camisiidae > Camisiidae sp. Next base: position 9,695 of record JAQFZT010001839.1, on the reverse strand, counting down.
CAATTGCTATCAATCATATTCAATAAGGAATAATCTGTACTCACATTCAAATTATGTATCAAATTGTTAGGTCTTATTCTCATTATTAAACAGTTAAATCTTATCTAAAAACTATTTAATAAATTTTCCAAAAAACCAATCATTGAAGAAAAGGTCATTCGGAATATGAATTAAAATAATTAGATTCCGGTTTCGAAAAAACAAATCCAATTTCAAGATAATAAAATTCAATTAAGTTTTTCTTAATTATCTCTTTATTTTGAAGACTTATATCACTAGGAATTACTTTGTGCTCTGTTTTGAAACAAGAAATTATTTCTTACATTTTATGTTAAGTTAATTCGAAAATATGCAGAGATTAGACAATTGTGAACACGAAAAGTCTTAAGTCCAAAACATTGCACATGATTTGCAGTCCGCACAGAAACAAATGTACAAATTTTAAGCAAATTTTAAGAATAGGTTTCATAAGAATCTACAAAAGTTTTCTTCAACTTTTCAAGAGATTGCACTTCGAAATAAGTTTTAAATTGTGAATCAATTTTCTTAAATATTAAGTAAAATATTTATAACTGAATATTGAAATTTTCATGATTTGTGACCTTTTTGAAAACATTTGAGTATTTAATTTACTGCAAAATCTCTTAAAAAGTTTAGAAAAGTATGAACTTTCGAAATGTCCATAACTATTACATGATTAACAACAATTGATTGTGATGTCGCACACAATGTTTTCAATAGTATTTTTGCTAAAGTTCTCAACAATAACTCAATCTTTTATAAGTTATTACAAATAACTATCTATTTTTACATTAATACGTCTTTATGAGCAAAAGAACGGCCACTTTTCTTATTAATAAGAAATAGTTTCAAAAATTACTTTAAATAATAGAAAATAACCATAAAATTCAACTGACGTTGTAATAGGGCTAAAATGTACTAATAGTTTAAAAGCAAAATAAAATCCAATCTTGTGTTAAGAATTGAAATAAAAATAAGTTAATAAAATTATAGAGTAATCTATTGAATGTTTTGATACCGGTTTTCCTACCCTTTTATCATTAATATATTATTTTTTGTAAAATTGTTATTCGGATGTGTTTTTAAATGCTATCCAACCTTTCAAATGATAACTAATGAGAAATATTGAAATAATATATTGTACTCGAGTTAGTAAAAAATTATAGTAACCTTTTAAAAGATATTCACTTTAAATATAAGTTATACTCAATTTAGACTAAAATAATATTCTCTATCACTTCTCAATTGAATGCAAACTTTTCAAATATAATTCTAACTCTTTGTAAATAATATTATTCATCAAACAATATATAATTTTGATTTATAATAACTTATTGCAAATATTTGATAAAAATCTATGAAGTGTTGAATGAAATGACTATTTGAATACTATTCAAAAAGTTTGCATTTAGACCACAGTCGGAAAAATATGAAAATAATGGAAGTACTGAAAAAACCTATTATACAATTAATTAATAAATACGAGAAAAAACAGATTCGCAATTATTAATCATTCACTTTTTGGTTACACCCCTGGGTTTGATAGCTTCAGATATTTGCCACATCGCCTCTTCGCTTAAGTAGTTCTCAAAATTGTTGAAAAACGCAATTATATGTTCGTTACGCTTGAATGGATAGTGACTTGAAAGAGAAGATCAATATATGTTAGAATAAACAGAAAGATTAGATTCAATTTTCAACCCTAAACTTCAAGTTTAGGAAAAATTACCAATTTTTGAATCGTCTCATCTGATCCAGAATATTGTATTGTTGCCAACGTTTGGCGAAATTAATGTTACCGTCGGGTAGAAAATCATTGTTACCGATATGAACAAAAGTCAAGTCTTGTAAAATGAGACCACTATTCAAATCAAACAAATATCAATTTTAGTTTTATTAATACAAGAATCAGGTTTCAGAAAGAGTTCAATTTTGTTCAGTTCAATTCATTTCAAGATATCTGATGAAAACTACATTATTTCTGACTCTAAATTATCAAGAATTTTGCATTAAAATGAGAATTTGAATATTTTTATCAAGAATTAATTACTTTTGAGTCTAGTATTGGATAAGTTGAAAGATGTGATTGATTATGATTTTAATAAAGTGTGAAGTGATTAATAAATTTTAGTTGGGATTAATCATGCGTTAAAAGTACTGAATTAAGTTTTTTGATAGAAATTTTGCAGACTTTTTGATGAGATACTAATAGACGGAAGTATTGAAAGAAAAACATACATATAAGGTATACACGGAGGCTCTGTATCGGCTAAGGCTTGTCGGTATGCTCTGAAAGAAGATGAAGAGTCGATGAGAGCGCTGTACTCTTTGAGACCTTCAGTGATACTTCTTTGCCACTCAAGACGACGTATTGGTGCCGAATCGAGTGCAGACAAGATGGCGAGGTATGAGTTGAAATTATTCAGTTTTCTCAAGTGTTTCATTATTTTGATGAATTTCATAACTAGTCGTTCGCGTTCTTTGGCTTCTTCGTGCTCTAGAATTCGTGATCGTGTCCAATAAGACATTTTATTAAAGTGCTCAGTGAACGTATTCAGGTTAGGGATCAGCTCTTCTTTCTGCTCTTTTGCCCAAACCAGCACTTCTGGAATCTGTTAAATCCGTTTATATCAATACAATTTTTCATTCTTTCAATAATAGGTATTCATTAGTATTGTTCAGCACAATATGTATAGAATAGAAACTGGAGCACAATCTATCTCTTTGTTATAAATCATTCCAGTTAAGTATCTTTGAATGTGGTATTTCAGCAGTTTAATGATCTAATCATTATCATTATTTGACTTTTTAAAATTCAAAGTTCACTTAAGTATAATGAAAGCGCTTAAAACCCTTTGAAGGCTTCGCGACATAATTATATAAAAATATGCCTAAAATTAAGTTAATGAGAGCAAAGTTTTTTGTTCTTTAAAAGATTTTGAGATTTTATCTTAAATTACCAGAAACTTTTCAGCTTTAATACAATAAAATACCAATTATTCATATTTTATTCAACAAGTTCCTCAAGACATAATAAGACTTATTTAAAAATAATAAATTATTATTTTCTTCCTTATAAAAGGATTTAAAAATAGATTTTGAGATAATTTTTAGCTATGATTGTGTTACAGACAAAAAATAACTTTCCGAAAGCAGTGAATTAAAAAATTAATCATTTTATCACTAAATTAAAGCTCTGTTTAAAAATAATCAGTTCGTGAATGACTGATAAAGTGACTTAAATAACTAATTAGAAAACTTACAAATAAAAGGCTCATTAACCCTAACTTGTGAAGAAAGAGTTGCATAAGAGCTAAAAATAATTTCGATTTATAAAGGAATTAAAAGAAAGAAAACTTATAAATGAAATAAAAATTACCTCAATTTTTAAAAATAGTTTAGAGTCCAAGAGAGTCATCTGTTCGGCCAAATGTTCTGATTTAAAGTCAAGTAAAGACGATTGTTTGACAGTAACACTAATTGAAGGCAGAAGTATATGTGAAGTTTGCAATACAGCTTCCCTATGATTCATCTTTTCAATACATTTTGCTCTTAAGACCTTCGCTAAGGCAAGATCTCCTCTATTGACCAACTGATAGATAAAATCCATCAAACTCTGAAGCACAGTATCATTACAATCGCCAATACTATAGAGTGAAAAGCGCAAAGCAATAGAGACATAAATAATGAATGGTTAGACATTTAAATACATGTTGAGAACAAGTTTTTGAAATGAGATATAAATAACAGATAGAGAACTGAGAATGCAATTCATACCACATATCATCGACAACACGGACAAGGAGTGCAAACGCGTTACGGGCAGCTCTTTGCCTGATATCTGACATGAGTATAAACTTGTTATATCGGTAAAGAAGTTTGTTTATGAGTTCCATTGGTGTGAGAAGAGTGCGATATGTAGTTAAGAACGCCTCTTGAAACATGAAATCTGGAACAAAACATACAGTTATTCCCTTTTAACGCATTCAAAAGATAGTCATATAAATCACTTATTAAATTAATATTCATATTAATGCCAATCAAATATTATCTGTTGACCCAATAAGATAAGCAAAATAAAAAGCCGTTATTTCTTTACCATTTTTGGAAACTTCAGTCGCTTTCACGATAAGTGCGTCAATATTTCCGCCGCGTATTTCTGGCCCCTCTTCTGCTGGTGTTTTATTGATTATATAAATGGAAACGTCGATCTCGTCGAGGGCTGACAACTGTTGCAATTCTTCTGGTTCAGTACGAGTTAGTTCTGATTGAGAACTAATACCACTTTCTGAAGATGGAACTAAACTAACAGGAGTACTAGTTCTCGGATGGATTTCTGGTGAATTGGGAGTTTTATTGGCTGGAGCCGCGAGTGTCTTACTTTTCTTGGGCGGCAATAATGGCGGAGGAGTTAAGGAGGCTTCAGATTCATAGGAAAAGACGGAATCATCAGAACTGGCAGATACAAAACTAGTGGTAATTGATTTTTGCTGTATGAAAGAGAGCTCCATTTGTTGCCATTGACTTTGTACCAGTTGATAGGTATGCACTGAATGTCTATAGAACTCTGCATCTACGGGTCCATTATAGCTGCCAACCATTTGCATGTAGTCCATAATATTGCGTTTCTTAGGCGGCAGAGGTGGAGGCCTGTTGTCTAAATCATTGCTATCGATTTCATCGAAATTCGACGAATTGTTCATGAAATGTGGGCATGAAGTCGAATGCGGACATGTGTTGTAGTGGCTGTTCGGGTTCCACTGCATCAGTTCATGTCCAGAATTAAGACCAAATTGACTAGAGTTGGGACTTTCGACTATATAATCATTGCTTATATTGTCATACTCTGAAGGCGGCCGGTATTGAGAGTTTGGGTTACTTTGATAGCTAGTTATACAGAGCTTTGGTCTCATCTTCACTGGTAACTGAGGAGGTGGTCCGCCATCAACTGTATCCTCTCCATCAGTACTAGTATTGAATGCTTTCATCTGATCAATCAAATTATCAATTCGATTGGTCTTAAATGGCAGTGGAGTCAATGGAGTGTTGGGGACATCACTCGAATGCTTATGTTTATAATGGACTCTTTGTGTTGTTCTCGTCTGAGAGTAAGACTTATATTCATAACTTCTAAGATTAGTGTTATTGAAAGCATTTCTGTTTCCGTTCTTATCAGAAGCGATAGCACTGAATGAGTCAAACCTTGCTCTGTGCCGTTCAAAGTCAAACTTGGCTTCACTTCTAGCCATTGACAACAGATCATCAGCTGATAAATGATTGAGACTATTGAGACCCGAATAGTTGAGACACGAATCAATACTATTGCAATTTGATGTACAGTTTGATGATTCACAGGTTGACCAATCGAATGATGTCTGAGAGACCATTACTTGTCCAGATCGCGGATACTTTTTTGGTGGAAGTGGTGGCGGAGGAACTACTTGAGCACCGGATGGATTCATTTCAGATACAGATAATGGTCGACCATCGATGACAGGGAGCGGTGGCTTCGGTGGCGGTTCACCTGATAGACAAAAGCCATCAAATGTGGCATTTAGTACACTATCTGATGATAAGGAATGATTTAAATGCTCGATAAACCCAGTCCTGAATGGAACCGGTGGTGGAGTCGCAAAATTGGTTGATTCGAGAATCTCTATTTCTCGCGGCGATAATGGAATCTCTGGTAATGACGACCTATGAGTTGATGAACTATTTGTTAAACTACTATTCAGTACTGGTATTACGATTGGATCTGGTTTTCGAGATGTCAACCGGTTTAATGTGTTCGATGACTGACAGGAAGAGCCGTTTGGCGTTTGATTCTTATTGGCATCACTTTTGACAATTGATTCCTTATTCTGATACCGATCTATACATATCTGAACGAGACTCTAGTCATTTGAATGAAAGATAAGAGATGTTAGATATTTATATTTGAAGAACTCATTGGGAATTTAGGACAAGTTATTCAATAATAATTCTATAGTTGAGTGATTATTACTTATTCAATGAGATTAAGTCAGAAAAGCATATACAGTAAGCAAAATAGTCTTATTTTAATATTTATTGATTTACATGAACAGCTTCGTGAACGCTCTTCGCTATCTCTCCTACACTTTCTTTGTCTAATGACTTATCACTTTTAAGCAGAACTGTGTCAGACCATCGAATGAGTTCAGCTAAACTTTGGTAAACTTGATTTGTTGCTGATATAACAAGTGAACTAAAAATCCAAATGATGGGAAAGAAAATAAGACATCCATTAAATGATTGTATTATTTTTGATGGAGAGCCAGAAAGAGATTTTCTACAAATTTGGTCATTAAGAATGTAATGATCTATACCTTTGCTCATTATTGATTAGATAGGCTTTCAGTTCTGAATAACCGGTTAACACAATTTCTAATAGTATGGACGCAGAGCCCGGCAATTGTTCCAATTTATCTTTTTCTACTACATCTTGAAAGTATCTCAACGCTGATGTCAACTGCTTCACAAATAGTATCGCATTATTTACATCTCTTTCATTCTTGATTTTTGATGACTTTCTACTATCGTTTGCTTGCAATCCATTCGATGCAACTCTCGGCTCGCCTTTCGAGTTGCGATTCTTATAATGATGTTTATGATAGCCGTAAGGCTTGTTCGGTGATGAGGAACGTGTTGCTGATGGAGAACGTATTTGATTTAGTTTATCGATGAAATCTTGTTTGAAAGATCGCGCCCGACGTGCGAGACGTCCACCACTTCGATGACGAATATGTTCTGATATTGAGAATTAAGTTAAAGCTTATTATTATGCAAATTATGAAAACATAAGTCATATTTATAAATAATTATTTGATCCCAACTCATAAGTCAGCGCATCGAAGGTCAGAAGGGTTTGCCTTAACTTTTAATTCTATTAAAAACAGGAAAATAGTTTCTTATACGGAAGTATAGTTAACAAAACAATTACAGGAAAAATTTCTATTTTCCTAAGAAACAGAAAATAAAGAAAACTTTATATGCTTTTCAAAGAGCTATTGCCACAGACCTGAACCGCACAACATCTCCTTTTATTAAAAGGAATGAATAGTGAATGACTGCCTGTTTAAAAGTCACAATAACTATAAGCAAACACTTGAAGCGCACTCAAAATGATAATTGATTTTTCGCCGAACTCACAATTTGAATAAAGTTTAATAAAAGTGAGAGAACACAACCAAAGGGTTTAGAAATATAATGAAGATTTTGATGGAATCATTTTTCAAATAACATACTTATATGAAACTTGTAGAGAATATGGCATAAGAAGTAAAGTCAAGCTTTGATATAAAATGCAGTAAAGGTTGTGACTGTCATTAATAAATAAAAGATTTGCGTTCCGTAAAAATAGCTGATTCGTGCAGTAATGCAATATTTGTTGTATTAAGAGACGCAACTAGTTGTTGGATATGAAATTTTCTCTCTCTTCCCACACATTATTAACATTGTACGAGCTTTAAGAAAATAAATGTACACTATCGTATGCATTTCAAAGGCTCTCTATGTTGTGTTTCGCCTTTTATTATGCATTCACGATAAATTACATTCACAACGAATGGTTAAAACTGAATAAAATATAATAGACAGAGAAAGAGTAGGTCGAGATTCAATACAAAAGAGAGAAAAGAACTTCATACAAAATGAGAAGAGAGAGAGAGAGAGACAGAGACAGAGAGAGACAGAGATAGAGAGACAGAGAGGGAGAGAGACAGAGGATGAATAAAAAGAAATGAAGGAATAATTAACTGAGAAATATATGTAAAAAAATAAATGAAATTTAGTTTAGAGATAAAAATTAGAGTAAAGTAAGTAATTGAGAATAGGATTTATATACTTTTGTTCAAGTGATCAGGAATGCATTTATGCATAAAAATGTGTGTTTGCATTTGTTTTAATATTCAAATTTTGAATATGAGTTAATGATTTTGAGTTAATTTTTATTCACAATTATTAGATTAGATTAAGTCGTGAATAGGAGAGGCTTTACTTTGAATAAACAGTTTAATGAAGTGATTTGTTTGTGCAAACTTTGATCTCAACTTTGAAAAACATTTCAATTAAAGTAAATGTTCACATGACTGACAAAATGAGATGATTGTAATGAGAAATAAGTATAAGTTTAACTGTCAAACGATTGAACTGATTATTTTCGTATTTGACGATCTGAAGAATGTTTAGTTATTCTCAATATTTGCACTCAAATTACACATTTTTATAGCTCAACTCATGGCTTAAATATGAGACGAATAGAGGAATGCGAATAAACTGAATCAATAAATAATATCAAAGTCATAACAATACGAAACTTAATGGATGAGTTGTCTCGGAATTAATCAAATATTATACGTAAAATGTGTTTAAAATTGAATTTTAAAACGAAAAATTGATAGCAATAAACATAAACCCAAACCCTATTTGGAAAGAACTTCGATCTGAATCTCATAACTGGTAGGTTTTGACGACATTTGGAGACAAAGCGAAAATTTGTTGCTTTTGCATATGAATCCAACTCCCAATTGTAATAATGATTGAATAGATAACAACAAATAACTTATTCAATTATGTGTGAAGACAGGAAACTAGAATTTATTTCACGGCAAATGGAAATAACACACATTTAACAATCCATAGACTGTTAAAAGCTTTAATATGCGTTTCACTACTGAAAAACTCCTCCACTGGAAACTCAAAATTCCAAAAGTATAACAAGACTTTTTCAGTGGATTTTCTATTTTTCTATTCGCATAAATAATGTCATGTCTGACACTTAGTTGGCGACAAGTCAAGAAAGATTTTTTCTTTATCAGAAAAATAAAAGAAATTATTACTTCTGTATACAAATAATAAGCGGACATTGGCTTAGAAGTGTTCATACAATGTATAATATTCTTTAATGTAAAATATTAAGTAATATTCAAGTGGGAAAAACTTTTTCCATCAGAAAAGTTAGTTTCATGATAAGAGTAATCTTTCAGTTCGTCTCAAAGCTTGAGATGTGGGCGGATTGAGGGGCTTAAACTTTTGCTCAAAAATAATACTTGATCTGAAAATCCTAAAAAAGTAGAGAATTTTATCATAGAAATCCTTGTTTTGAATAATTGATTGCTTTTGTGCTGTAGTTTAATATCGGCTCAGAATGAAAGATGAATAGAGAGGTATTAAAGTTTGATATTAACTTTGAAGGTATTAGAGTTACGGGTATTTCCCGTATTATTTGTAAATAATTAATACTTGACATTTTGAGCATTAAGTATAAAAAATTGTGACCAATTTTTTGTCACTAATAAATTAAGTTACAGGTAAAGTAGTCTAAAATTATCAAAAAAGTCTCAACTCATCAACTAATTTACAAATTTATTTCTACTTTATGTCTGTCTGTCTTCAGCCAACAATATTTTAATTGTTGCAAAGAAACTTCAATTTTAAAACAATTTCTTAATTACAATTTTATTCAAAATAGAATAATTTCCAAATTTCAATGCTATTGAAGTATTTAATTATTGCGAAAATCACTTTACATGTCTTTCATTATTTGAATTGATTAGCTTTGGGTTAAGAACTTGTTAACTAAGCCATGAGTAAAACAAAGAAAATTAACATTAAAATTAATCTAAAGAATAGAATATTCAATCAGTTATACATAC
>JAQFZT010001838.1:0-13451 GCA_034696325.1 Camisiidae sp. | reverse complement strand
CAACTGTCTTCGAGGGTCTGTCCTTTGGATATTCGTGTGTATGTCCGGAATGAATGCAGGGTTTGTTCCGTTTTGTGCTTTGGATTCGTCTCTATTCATATCTGTAGTCACATATTTTAATGGATAATAAATGAGTTCTTTAGACAAAGAATAAATCGGTATTTGATTACAATATTGAATAAATAATGTTCTCTTAAAATGCAAATATAAAGCCAATCCATAATTCAATTGATAATCCAATTCAGAATAAGAGAAGCGATTATACATTATTTCATTCAATTTGTAGTCAATTTTGCGATTTTGTTGCAAATAATGAGACGAATCCATTGCTCCGGTTGTTATGAACATAATTGTTGATGAGATTTGTTTTGTTTTAATAGGTTAATTTTCATAAAATAAAATCATCTCAAGTATTTTTTAATTCTTATAATGCTTTGCTTTAAATATTTACAAAAATTTAGCATTTTTTCCTTAATGAACACTTGGATTATAATATATTCAATTCTTTTGAATTATTGTTTCAATAAATAGAAAATCCTTGAGTTTCTGTTCTTTCAAAAACTTAAGTCGAATTCAAATATGTATTTCATTGACTCAATTTTATTGTTCCTAATTTTCCGAAATGTCCAAATTATTTTGAATTTAACCCGAAATTTCTTGAAAATGTTAAAAAATAGTAACTTATCTTCTCTTCATGTAATTTTTTGTCGGGAAATGAAAAAATTTCATTTAAATAATACAAGAGATTTTTGCTCATCAACTAAATGCCTGAATTGCTATTTTGTATACTAGTTGTGTTATAATGTCGTCAAAACTGAGAGGAATGAAAACAAGGATTTGCAATGATTTGCAATTATTTAGTGTTTATGTAATGTTGAAGTATTGGTATTGATATCCCATTATTTTAAATGAAAATCATTGACATTTGAAGTGATAAAAATAAGTTAATAGCTCTGTAAACCTTAATTTGCTATTCATTGTATTAATAAAACTTTTATTTGAGTTTTTCCACATTTTTAACGGAATGGAATTGTGATTCCATCAAAAAAATCAATTATAAAAGTCATTTTCAATATATAAATTACTTTTAATCGAATTCAAAAATGTCAGAAATATTTTCATATCTTTGTAACAATTTTGAACCGACAACTGATTGTCAGAACTCAGCTCTGACTTATTCTTCTGTCATTAATCACTGAATTGTTTGCAAAGATTCTGTTGAATCGCAAAGAATTAGAACATAATCTGAAACATTTGACTGCAATTTTTAAAACTAAAGCCATTAATTTATGATTGAATTTACATTATACTTGTTTTATGCTTTAGAAAACTCTATTAAATTGAAAACTTCTTGACTGTACAGCTGAGGAGTTGAAGATATGTGAAGATTCCGGAGAATCTAGAGATTAAAGCAGAGGAAAGATGAGAGCAAACATATTTTGAATATGAATTAGTAATAGCATTGAATAGTTATGAATTGTTACTCCAGTCAAAAAAATTCATGTCTTTAGTTTCCAATTCTAACCTATGAATTGACAAGACTTTAAGTTTGACTTAAAGAAGAATTACTTGAAATGTTTGAAAAACTAATTAATGCTCTGTTCGTTAGCCTTAAGGTTTGAATTGAAACAAATTACTAAACTTTGTATTTCACTACAAATAAGTATTTAAAGGTTAGACTAATATTCAATTCATTATAAGAGTTGAAAAACATAATGATTGATATCTCATATATAATTAATAATTGAAATTATAAACTCAAACTAATAATAGTAATAAAGTAATAATAGTAATAATAGTAATAATAGTAATAAAGTAATTGTAAACTGAAGAGTGAGTGTCGTATAGACTAAAATTGTTATATCTCTCAAACTGTAACCAACTTATAAAGAATGAAACTTTTTCTGGCTATCGATTTATAGAATCAACTTTTCAAGTCTTTTCAACTATTTTTTCATTCACGCGATTGTCAGCATTGTTTGACTGCAATAACAATTTAATGGAAATTTTTCAATTGAAATTAAATTTAAACCTTTAAGAGAACGTTGACATTAAGAAACTTTTATTGGAAACTTTTCAATAGTTGAACGATTACTTAAATATCAACACATATCGTGTTACCACATAATTGGCATTAAATATCAGTGAGTTTTATATAATCAATAATAGTATTTATGGATCAATTCTACACATATTGCTATTAAATGCCATTTTACGTTCATTTTTATTCTAATTTCAATTTTTTCAAACTATTTATGATCATTGACTTAAAGTTTACTAAAACTTTATATACAGTACTCGTAAATGAGTTAAAGTTTAATAATTATTTGACAAATGATTGATTTGTATTCAACGATCAGTTTATTATACTTTACAGATCTAACAAAAATGCTTAGAAGTAAAGCCGTAGTGTTTGGCTCTGAGGCTAATAAAAAGGCTCAATCAGGACATTATTATAATGCGATCGAATTATTCTCGAAAGCCATCGACTTGTTTCCGTTCGACTATCGATTTTATCTCAATAGAGCTTTTTGTTATGAAAAGACAGAGTTATATCACTTGGCATTAGCAGACGCTGAAGAAGCCATACGTCATAATCCAAGTATAGAGAAATGCTATTTCAGGAAAGCTCGAGCTCTAACAGGACTTCGAGAGTACGCTAAAGCTGAGGAAACGTTTGAATATGTCCTCAAAATGAACCCTAACTGTCAAGAAACTAAAGATGACTTAATTAAGATGCGATGTTTGGCACTCATTGATATGGGTTTCGATAAACAGACTTCGATCAGGGCTTCCAAGACTTATAGTTCGATTCGTGAAGCAATCGATGGCTTATTATCACAGAAAGTGTCAAATAATAATTTGCCAGTTTATAGTGATTGTAATAATGAAGAGAGAAATAATGAGTTCAACAAGAAAGGCATTCAAATGACTTTAGATGATAATAATAATGATAATATGAGTGATTCATTGAATGGAAACAGCATTGACTTCAATCATACGATTGAATACGAATCACATTCATTAGAAACTGGTGATAGATATGCAGATAAAGCTAGAAATTGGGCTCAATTTGCAGAAAAGACTAACAAAGAAGTGTCTAAAGTTGGAAATCCTCTGAAGCCAACAAATATTTGGAATTACAACGGCCTGAGAGTTGAGAACATAAATGTTGATAATAAGAAGGCATTATTAAAAAGGTTCAGTGCATTCGGTAAACTGAAAGGTATTAAACCGGTTAGAAATTCAAAGACTAGCGTTTGGGTCTATTATGATAACCCAATATCACCAGTTCAAGCGATCGGACACTTGCAGTCAACTATGAATTCGGATATTAATTATTGCCACAAAGGATCGCCACTACCATTGAGGATGTTTTTCGCTCCTACTAATGATCAAACAGAGCTCAAGTTTTCTCGACCAAAACAGCCTCAAGATAACAAAGGAGAGTGTTATTACTGGAGAACCACTTCTTGTAGTTTAGAAGATAAGTGTCCTCTTCTTCATATACCTGTCAATAAGCACATCGATGCACAAGTTTGGATGAAGACTAAAGATGGAAAATCTATTTAAACCTTTTCTATCCTTCAATTCAATTTAAATCACTAGAAATTTTTATAATTAATGTACTTTTAAAATGATTTTCTTAAAATCTAATCCATAATATAAGTCAATAAATTTCTTAGAGTTTAAATAAGTCGATAGAAGTTATTGAAAGTTTAATAAAGTTTAATAATCTTTATGTCAACTACTTTTCAACTTTTTTATAAGTTATTGTGAATGCAATTTTTAAGTTCATTGAAATTCAAAACTTTGATATATTTTATGATTTTTTAAATTAGAGGAAGTGTTAAAGGTTTTGATATTAGAAGTACTAATAGTTTTATAAATGCATTTAAAAAACTTTTGTAAGTTTTAAATATGCAGCTGAATAAAGTACTTTGTGACTAACTATTTGAAATAGTTTTATTTGACTTTTATTTGGTGACACACTTTAACTTTTACAAAGCTTTGTGTACTCAAGTTATTTAAAATGTGTTTTCAAACAAACAAAATGATATCAATTTTCAACTAATAATATCAAGCATTTAGTAAAAGATTATTAGTTTGAGAGCATTTTTAGGATGAATAAAGTGATCGATAGACTTAAACTCATAAAATGAATGCTTTTAAAACTTTTAATAACTTTTTATTGACTTTGATTAACATAAAAGTGATTTCTGGTTGTCCGACAATACAAGAAGTGGAGCCATGTATTTGTATTGCCAATAATGTAAATGAAATTTCAGTGTCTTGTATCGGAGAGGAAATCAATGATAACAATATTATTGCAATTATGGAAAACTTGAACAACTTCTTACTTTCGAAGCCACAGACGTTTCTTGAACTTTTCCGCATTCAACAAACTTCGATGACTCTCATAAACGATCAAGTTTTTGGAAATATGCCATTTGTTAGCATTGAAATAAGCGATAATCATCTCTTAAATTTAGGCAATTTAAGTGAGAGAACATTTTTCGCATCATTGGATAGTTTAAAATCATTTTATGCCTCGAATAATGATTTAGTCAATAGTGATGGGAATAAATTGGTTTCACTTTTCAGTAAATTTTCAACTCTTGAATATTTAACTATAAGAGAGAATAAAATTCGTAAAATATCCCGAAACTCATTCGTGAATGAAGACCAATATAAGCTCAGATTTATTGATCTGAGCAATAATGAGATAACTTATGTGGGCGACAATGCTTTTTATGAATTATCAAATTTAGTTCATCTTAATTTAGGTAATAATAGTTTGAAAGGATTACATGCAAACTCTTTAGCAATGAGAAGCTGGTCTTCAAACCCATTGCATTTAATACTTGAAACTAATGAACTTGAAGCTCATGCCTTAAATGAAGCCTCATTTACAAAAATACAACGACCACTTATTCTATTCATGCAATACAATCGATTGCATTACTTTCCAGAAAACGTTTTCCGTCCTATTATTCAAGACCAAATCAATTACTTTATTGATGTCGGCGGTAATCCATTTGTGTGCGACTGTCGAAGACATAAATGGCTCTTTCAATTGGCTAAACATGAAAGAGCAAAGTTGCAAAACTTGGTTTGTGGTAAGACTCTTATTTGGAAATTTCAGAGTCAAGTCAACAGAAACTGCCTTTAGACAAATGGAAACAACTTTTCAAGTTTTCGAATATACAAAGCCTTAATTTTATTTCATAGAAATAATTTAGTTCTAAAATTGTGTAAATCTTAAAATTCAATGCAAAATTTTGATATAAATTGATAATAATATCGATAAATATTATGTAAAGCAAGAGTAATACAAAAATGACTTTAAATGTAAATGAAATGTGATTTTAAATTCTAATATAAGGTTTAAAATGTGATTAAATAAAATGAGTTAAAATATGCGTTAGTTTTAGTTATGCATTCCTAACGGTTGCTTTTTGTTCATTTTGGACTTTCCTTTATCGCAATTGTCTTCATTCTCTTCATCATCTTCTTCCTCATCAGTTTCATCGCTATTACATCTGAAATATAAATGGAATATTAAATCAAAAACTTATTGAATTCTGATTTCTCAATGATTTTTACCTCTTCTTAAGAGCAATAATGAATGATTTCATTTGATTTGAATCCAAAGAATCATTCAATAGAAAATCAATGTCATTACATATCTTTCTCATTTCTCTCTTAATTTTCTTGTGTTGATGTCTATAATGCCTCCACTGACCGATCATTGAATCTGATTTGAGTTTTTCTTGTTTCAGTTCAGATCTCGCTTCACGACAACGATCTAAATATGTATTCAAGTCTTCGTTCAACTTATCATTTTCTACTTTGATTTCTTTGAGCTTCGTTTCCAACTCTACCTTATCGTTCTCGACTGCAGACAATTTCTTTTCCCAAATTTTCGCCTGATTTAGAATCAATTCAAAGTTTCTGCTTTTAATCTTCTTTTGTTCCTCGAACTCAATGATTTTCTTCTCTAATTCTGTTGTTTTCAATGTCTGTGCATTCAAAAAGTCCAAATCATGTTTCAAATGATCGTTTTCTTCTTCTAATGATTTCAAACGAAGAGAAAGGGTGTCATATCTCTCCTTGACTTCAGTGAGTTTTTTCTCCAATTCATTTCTCTCACAAACAACCGGTTCGATGTGTTTGCTTTCAATTTCTTTGAGTTCCTTTTCTTTAAGCTTTAGCTCTTCCTTTAGAGCTTCAACTTGTGCTTCAAGTTCTATACTCTCTAACTTAGCCTCCAATTCAAATATCTTTTCTTCAAATGCAAACTTTTCTTCTTCGTATTTTTCTCTCATAGCCGACAATTTTCGCTTTTCTGACTCTGATTTTTCAGTCAGTTCTTCAATCTTTTCTCCAAAGTTTTTCGAATTCAATGAAACAATTCTCAAGTTTTCTTTTAGACACAAATTTTCCGATTGTAAAGACGCCATACTTTCTCTCAACGTTTTTTGTTCATTTTCGAGAGTTTCTAACTTTTCACTCAAAATCTCCTTTTCATGGTTTGATTGGTTGACAACTTCTTTCAAGTTTAAGTTTGTTGTTTCAAGAGATCCAAAGTTTACAATCAAAATGTTGTACTCGTTTTCTATTGTCTTGATATTTTGACACAATTTTTCTTTCTCTTGATTGGATTGATTTATGATATCTTTTAAGTTGATGTTTTCCGTTTCAAGAGTTGTAAAGTTTTCGCCCAAAAGTTTGTGTTCACCTTTGATTACCCCTAATGTTTCACTAAGAATTTCTTTTTCACATATCAATTGGTCAATAACTTCTTTTAGTTTTAAGTTTTCTGTTCTTAAGGATGATAAGTCTTCATTCAACAGTTTGAATTCTTCTTCAGTTTTATTCAACTTCTCAGTCAAAGACTCTTTTTGATTGTTTGATTGGTTTACAACTTCTTTGAGATTTGAGTGTTTTGTTTGAAGAGATGAAAAGTTTTCAATGAGTAGGTTGTACTCGTCTTCAATTGTCTTTAACTTTTCGCTCAATTTTCCTTTTTCTTCATTGGATTCATTTATGATATTTTTCAAGTTTTTATTTTCTGCTTCAAGAGTTGCAAAGTTTTCGTTCAAGAGTTTGTGTTCACTTTTCATTGTCTCTAATTCTACAATAAGAATGTCTTTTCCACTGTTCGATTGATTTATAACTTCTTTGAGGTTTTCACTCAAAAGTTTCAATTCCACTTCAGTTTTCTCCAACTTTTCAGCCAAAGACTCTTTTTCATTGTTTGATTGGTTGACAACTTCTTTTAAGTTTAAGTTTGTTGTTTCAAGAGATCCAAAGTTTTCAATCAAGAGGTTGTACTCGTCTTCGATTGTCTTTAACTTTTCACATAATTTTTCTTTCTCTTCATTGGATTGATTTATGATATCTTTGAAGTTTTGATTTTCTGTTTCAAGAGTTGTCAAGTTTTGGCTCAAAAGTTTGTGCTCACCTTTCATGGTCTCTAATTCTACAAAAAGAATGTCTTTTCCACTGTTCGATTGATTTATAACTTCTCTGAGGTTTTCACTCAAAAGTTTTAATTCCACTTCAGTTTTCTCCAACTTTTCAGTCAAAAATTCTTTTTCATTGTTTGATTGGTTTACAACTTCTTTCAAGTTTGAGTGTTTTGTTTCAAGAGATGAAAAGTTTTCAATTAAGAGGTTGTACTCGTCTTCAATCGTCTTTAACTTTTCGCTCAATTTTCCGTTTTCTTCATTGGATTCATTGACGATATCTTTCAAGTTTTGATTTTCTGTTTGAAGAGTTGAAAATTTTTGGTTCAAGAGTTGGCTATCATTTGATATTAACGAGAGTTTCATTTCTAGTGAAGTCTTTTCCGAATTCAATTCACTTTTAGCTGCATTTAAACTCAAATAATCCTTCTCTAGAGATGAATGGCTTTGCTTTAAGAGCTCGTAATTATTGATCAATACTTCCAACTTGTTCTCAATGATTACATTTTGATCGCAAGTCAAGCAAATGCTTTCTTTAAGCCCCAAATTTTCAAACTCAAGATTCACTAAACTTTCTTTCATTGCATCGAATTCCTCAACGGATGCAATCATTTTGTCTTCAACTGATTTAGTTTTATTGGTCCAAAAGTCGAGACTTTGCTTTAGACCTAAATTTTCTAACTTTAATGATTGAATGATAGCATTGAATTCATCCCTTTCTTCATAACATTTAATCAAATTCTTCTCGTTCTCCTCTTTTTCCACTTTATAAGTCATGTCTTCCATTAAATCATTGATTTGTGAACACAATATCTAAACAGAAATCAATGATATTATTATTGAATTCAAATAAATCATCACAAAATACCTGATCCTTCAATGCATTCATCTCTTCACTCATCAGTTTATTATTAGATTTTAATGAATAAATTTGTTGTTCAAAATCAATACGCAATTCATTTATTGAATTTAATTCGTGTTTTAATATTTTGTTTTGACTTTGCATAGAATCAAATGATTGTTTGAGGTCTTCATTCTGTTTATCAGTCAATTGGACTCTCATTTTGAGTGCTTCGATCATAACATCATTTTTAACCATTTCGTCTTCCAATAACTCGAAAACTCCATCAGTTGAAGAGATCTCTTTCTCATCTATTCCTTCACTAATAGACATATCAATCAAACCCATTTCATTCGCGTCTTTATCTGACTTTTCTCTCTATAGAGAGGTTTATAAACAAAATATTAAACAAAAAACTAAACATAAACTCAATTAATAGTAAATTCAATCCAAACCTCAATTACTCGACTCTTCAATTGTTTATTTTCCAACTCAAGTGATCCAAACTTTTGCAAAATATCATTGTATTTATCGCTGATTTCGTTCAATTGAATCAAATACTGATCACTATTTAAATATTTGGAGTCAATTGACTCGAACTCTGAACTATTGATAAGTGAAACCACTTCTAATAATTCCGACTCTTTGTCTTCAACTTCTTGTATGCAATCCTTTAAGACATGCATTTCATCGATTAACTTATTTTTTCGAGTGATTAAATGTTCAGATTTTGATTCAATTTCATTAATCAATAGGTTTTGTTGTGATATTGAGAGCGACAACAGATCTCTATTCTGTTTATGACTATTATTAAACATTTCAGTCATTAAACTATTGTTTGCCGTTAACTCACATGAATTATCAAATGATTCATCAACTTTATTATCCATTTTAATAGCTAATTATCCTTAAAACACTTAAAAATCAATTTAAAAAACAGTCATTTAATTCATACACAAAATAGTATTAAAAACTGTTCAAAATATTCAAACCAGAGTTGAGTTCAACCGAAACACTGTTTGTCAGAGTTTGAGCCAATCACTGAACGCATTTCGAAAATATATTTAAGTGAAGGCGAATCAGAAAAGTTACAAACATTTGACTACAACTGACATCTATTGAGGAGTTATACCTGAATAAATGTAAGTTTTGATGCTATTAGTAATTGAAAACTTGAATAGAAAAATTGTTTTATTGAATGAAAATATAAATTTGGGTAAAAAGTTAATGATTATGTGCAAGAAATTTCTCCGCAATTACAAAATGAAAATTTGTGACAATCGGAACATTTTCCGCTGTCATGCTTTTTAACATGAATATTAAGTTCATATTTTGTTTGACACTTATATAAACAATTATCAAATCTACACAAAAACACGTTAACATGTTCTGAGTTGTGAAATATCAGATCAATTATAGTAAAGGCAGAAAAATCACATTTTTGACACTTGAAAAGTTTGATTCCACTCTTCTTACTATCTTGAAAGTGTTTCTTTTCATGTTTATAATGCAATAGCGCGTCATTGAATGATTTTTTACAATTATTCCACGAACAGATGTATAACTCAATTCCATGGTCTTCATCAGTTTCTTCATCAGTGGAATCAATCGAAGTCATTACGACTTCAGTTGGGGTTTCAGTCAAATTCTTTACCTCCGTTTGGACTTCAGTCGAAGTTAGAGTCGAAATCTTGGCCTCCATTTTAATTTCAGTCACAGTTTGTGACAAACTCTTAACCTCAAAGTTATCTTCGGTCTGAGTTTGTATCGAAATCTTGGCCACTGTTTTCATAGGAGTCTCAATCAAATTTTTAGCTCCTATTTCGGCTTCAGTTAGAGTTTGAGTCCAATTCTTCACCTCCACTTCGACATCAGTAGAAGTTTGAGTCGAAGTTTGACTCGAAGTTTGACCCGAAGTTTGACCCGAAGTTTGACCCGAAGTTTGACACAAAGTTTGAGCCCAATTTTCAGCCTCTATTTCGACATCAGTCAGAGCTTGAGTTGAATCTAAGGCCTCCATTTCGATATCAGTCGAAGTTTGTGACAAACTCTTAACCTCTAAGTTGTCTTTGATCTGAGTTTGTATCGAAATATTGGTTTCTGTTTCGGCTGAAGTTTGTGTCGAACATTTGGTTTCAATTTTGACTTCAGTCTTAATGGTTTCAAAATCATTGTCAGCTTCAAAACTAATTTCATTATTAGTATCATTGAATTTCTCTCTTTTTATTCCATTGGATCCGTTCATTCGTTCATCTCTTCTTCTATTTCTCCTCTGTTTTGAGTGAAAAGAAAATACTTTAGAAATAAAATAAACAAAAATAAAACTAATATTTACTTCATTTGTTGTAAATGTTTGGACACGTTTTCGAGGCTTATTATCATTAATGACACTCTTCTCGAAAACGACTTCATCAATTTGATTGATAACAATGTCATCGATTTGACAGTCGCTGTCATTGTCAGAACTGATGGCTATTTCTTCGACTTCATCATCGATTGTAATGATATGATCGCTGATAAAAACAAGTTGAGACAAATAATTAAATTAAAACCAGTTAATCATTTTTCAATTCTCACCTCATTTTGCTCGCAATCCTTTACTTTCTATTATAGAAATACTTTATAAATTCATAAGTATTTCAACTATTTTTAAATCAGAACTCATTGACACCTATTTTGTGAGATTTGTGTTTAAATGTTTTCAAATCAATGATATTATGATGAAAACAGGTCTAGAGGTCTATTCATATCTATTTTATCAATAATGAGTGGATAACTATTATCTATAATAATCATTAATATTCAAAGAGTTATAATAATTAATAACAAGTTTTTCATCAGTTATTTTTCCTAGAAGTTAATCAAATAAAAAAAAAATATTCAAGTTTTTTCAGGATTGTCAGAAAACCCGTAAAAATATATTTGAAAAAAACTAAAATTTTAAATTATACCCTAAAATATGGTTGAAAAGCTTAGTAAGCAGTAGAGGAAAAGTTAGAGATTTTACAGATAGTTGAGTGAAAAAGAGTTGAATTCCATGAAATAATGTTGAAATCCCTGAAAAATCCCTGAAAAGGCATTAATATAAGTATTGATAAATGAGTTGAAAATATTGAGCCATTAAAACGATTGTCCATTTAAATAGTGTTTTATTAAAATTAAATTAAATTAATAAATAGATAATTTTGAGATTTTTAATGAACTGTATTTTATATAAAAAGCGAAAAAATGGAAATAAATGAATAAATACAATGTTTGATAATTTATTTGTGATAATAATTAGTTTGAAATGGATTTCACGGAATTGAACGTTAAGTTTGACTCAAGTGATGAACAATTGGTACTCGAAGTCATTAATTACATAAGCAGTGGCTCACCAAAGATATCATCAATTGGTTTATTAAGAGATGGCTTACATTTAATAAAAGTAATCTCAATATATGAGAGACAGACTCGATGGCAATCGTCTCATATCATTGATCTATTCTTCAAATATAAAAACGATGTCATAAATGGCTATTCATTCATAAACGGATGGATTGATACTTACTATCATTGCGGTTATGGTATAGTCGGAGATGAGCTACGCTTTGCCACCAATCAAGACGTTATGGTAATCGCATTACTGGTACTGAACGTATTGTTCGTTAAGAGACAGTCACTCACTAATGATCTCAAAACACGTTTGGAAGCGCTTTGGATTGACTTCAGTTCAACTGTCGATTCAATTGTCTTATGGATTAGAACTAAAGCTCAACTCTTGGATAGTGATAGTAGTCTCCACTCGTGCGCACACCAACTATTTTCTGGTCAATCACTCTTTCAATTTCAATCCATTCAACAGACACTCACTTCTATGGTATTTATGACTAATATTTAGAAATAATTGTACTTTAATTGTGGTTTTCTTGCATCTTAAGGTTCAACAGAAACTGATTGACGATCAAAGCAAGAAATTGGAAGAAAAGGAATTGTTTATTCAGAAACAGATTAAAGATTACGCAGAATTAGGAACAAAAATGTTACAAATAATGCAAGAATTCGATGAATTGAAGAAATCAAATGAGACTCTTGTGGAAGAAGTGAAGTGGCAAAAGGGTATCAATTCTGAATTGAATGATAAAATGATTAAGTTAAAGGAGGAAAACAATGTCCTGAAGAAGTTGTTGGTTAAAGAAAATCACATTTTCAATGATATACAAGAAAGCGCTGCACAAACTGTGGATAAAGAGGAAACTGAAAGAATGAGAACCTATGATACTCGTGATCCCGAAGATACTGAACTCAAACTATCAGAAGATGATACGTCTGATGATAACTTTGAATTGAGCTGTGAATTACTTTTGGACAATAATCATGAAAGAGATTCTAATCTGAATGACTTGAATATCGGATCTTCCTTTGACTCTAACAATGATTTAATAATTGATAATAACTGTGGCCTTCATATTGACTGCAATATTATTGGAATTACTGAAAAACTTGAGGACACGGACTCTTCTACTGAAACCGAAGACATAACAGACAGCGGCAATCATTCAGACGCAGCAGCAGATGATATATTACTCGAAATATATCAATGCTGTCAACCAAAAGAACACAACAATAACAATACAGATGCCGACAAAGAGAAAGTTTTTAACTTCAAATCATGGCAGGAATTCTTCGCCAATGATAGCAATAATGATCATGACTTTGAAAATGGCCAACAAATCGATACTTACAATAATAATAAATCTAATCAATGCTTGGGTACAAATGATAAGAGAATTTGCATCAATTTATTTAAGTACTAAACACTAATACATTTATAGCCCAGTATTTTACATAAGATGTTAGAATTTTAATGCAAACGTTTTTTGTTTTTATTTCTTGTCAAAAACATTATAATTGTTGCAAAAGTGCACTTATCTTTTATGTCATTCAAATTTTTAAGTTCCTATTATTTATATACTGGTATTTATCTATTGATTGTGATCGTCAAATCAAGTCCATTAAAGCCAATGTCAAAACATAGACTTTGGTCAATGTTTTATTATATTTATTAAGATTATCAAAAGTCAATTAAAGTTGAAATTCGTATCAAATTCTTATTACTCTATTCACACTTTAATCATGTTTTTATGGAAACAAAGTTT
>JAQFZT010001837.1:0-13452 GCA_034696325.1 Camisiidae sp. | reverse complement strand
AGAGTTTAATTTGGATGAAATGAAGTGCTCCCCATTTGATACCTTTTCATAACATGAAAAAATGAATGTCAGAAGTAGATTAATATTAATTCATACAAGTAAAAAAAGCAAGTAATAAATCCATGTAATAAATGGATTTCGGTATAACGCAAAAATGATAGCTTAAACCTTATTGTTTAAATATAATTACAAGATTAACTTCCTATCCAATAGCAATAGGAAAATACATCTAAATATCT
Organism: Camisiidae sp.; assembly: GCA_034696325.1. Classification (NCBI taxonomy): domain Eukaryota; kingdom Metazoa; phylum Arthropoda; class Arachnida; order Sarcoptiformes; family Camisiidae; species Camisiidae sp. Next base: position 13,213 of record JAQFZT010001837.1, on the reverse strand, counting down.
TTATGGGTTTTTTCTTGAACTTGTATGATATCTATGTCCAAATTTGGTCAACTTTTTTATTTTTAGAAGTTTTTATTTGAGAGAAAATCAAAATTCAGTTAGAATTGAACGTCATATAAGTATTTATCAAAGGTTTCTTTTATTAGAGTTGGTTAATGATGAAAGAAAAGATTTTTCAAATAGATGTGATTTATTCGAAACTAAACATAATATGAAACCTGTATCCAGCAGTTTTACAACAATAAATAATGTTTGTCGTGGCATAATCTTTAAGTATTAAAATAGCGTCGATTCAAATTAGATTCGATGGTTCGAGATGTTGATGTATAAACATTGTTGACTCCCAGAAACACGTGCAAATGAAACTCTTGAACATATTTCCAATACCTTCTGTATATGAAATTGGAGAGAATTGACATTCATTCTCATAAGTCAGTTTGGATTAGATTAGACTTTATATAACAAATTATGAATCAATTCGCGCCCACACATCACAGGGAATGGAATTCTTATATGAAATGGTTTTCTTAAAATCTATGAAAGTGTGTTAGACTTTACAATCAATCCCTAGAAAATGCATTGAAAGTACAACATATTCTAATTTGAATGTGTAGTACAGTTTTGTGATCAAGTCTTTACACATAGGGAAAGCATTGTATAGCTTTTCCTATGTGTAAAGACTTCATCACAAAACTATACTTTCAATGTGGGCTGTAATGAAGGATTCAATATAAGTCATTCCTTAATAATTGTGTCTATTTGAGTGAGAACTAAAACTTCAGTGATTTTAGTGCATATCATTTTTTAACAATACAAACATGAAAAATTTAAATGATTTTGTTAATCATTTAAATGTCTCATATGCTTGATTTTAATAAGATCTGCTTTAATCTTTCAATGTTTTCCTATTGGAATATTTAATAAGTTGAATACAAGTCAAATTATGTGAAAATTACTTCCGCATTGAATTACCAGTATATGTGTGCCAACAAATTAAAACGTATTCAACATGTTCAACAAAATCATATGTAATTCAGATCTTACGCATCGATAAAACATTTTCAATAACTTTCATTTTATTTAAATTTTCTGCTAGAGATGAGAATTTTTTTTAATAATTAACAACAACTTGACTTTTATTCAATAACTTAACGAATCAATATTTCTCATATGAAAACTTTTTATAACTCTGTTTTGCAATTTTATCCAATTGTAGACAAAACTTCAATTTTAAAAACAACTTTCAAAGTTTGATATGAATAATGTCTACGAATTTGCATACGTTTTAGTACAATAAAGAATACTCTTTATAAAAGTTCATTGTTTAAGCACTAATGGAAGTTATTTTTATTTATCTGTCGAAAACTTTATTACTTCAATGAACTGAAATCATCTTTTATTACATATGACGACTCATTTAAGTGAAATGGTATTTGAAATCTAATAGTTATTTGTTCTATAAGAGAAAGAAAACAGGATTTAAGATTTTCTCAATCACTGCATTAGGTTTTAATCAAAAATGAGTTTTGATAAAAGTTTTATATTTTATTAATTTGAAAATAATTGATAGCACTTTAGTATATGAGTTAACTTTTTTTTGTAAAATGTTGGAGAGAGTCATGTATTTTATCATTGCTTAGGTGTCAGTCAAATGAGTTTAATAGTTGTGTTTAGTCAGGTTGAAGACACATTTTAATAGTGCCTTTTGTGTCATGTTGTGTAAGGTCTGAGAGATCTTCAAACCTTTATCCAAAATAGTTGACCCGAACTCATGTTGAGCAGCGTTTTCTCATTTTATGATACCTTTATTGCTATTGGAAATAATTGGCTAAATATTGAGAAATATAAAAAGAAATTTCATTTAAATGTGCGAATAGACGAAAAATGCTTTACTTGGCCTACAAATGCCTCTACTCTATTAGCTAATTGAGAAAAGTTCATTAAGTGCTACTTAATGGCAAATTACTGTGTTTTAATACAACTATTATTAAAGCTTTGTTTTAATTCTTTCTGTTTAGTTTGACGTATTGAGTACTAAACTGTATAATTACTGAACGCTCATCACAATCACTCGCAACTACTTTGAATCTTCACAAGCAATCAATCTAAATGTCCCCCCATCTGAAGAAACTGGACATGTCATTCTTGGTGACCAGCAAAGGTCAACTTGTAATGGTTTTTGTAATACTGGCTCTGAGTTGTTGTGCACGAGAAGTACTTTCATCGCCGAGATGTGTGGCTCTGTGTCATAGATCAGAAGAAGACTCACTCTGTAAGCGATGTCGCTTTAGGGAACCGATGAGATTCGGCAAGCGATCGAATAAGAATGCCTTCAGAGAGCCCATGAGATTTGGCAAACGCTTACCAGTTGACTATGGAATCGATGATAACATTCCTTACAATATGACTCCATTGTTGCGGCTCTTGTTAACCAAAATATAATTATCACTATTTCTTTCATTTTTATTTATATAGTCTATCAATATATTTATTTCTCATTTTCATGAGTGTTACGATTACTTTTGTTTAATTTCTTGTTTTTATTATTTTTCAAAAATACCACTTATAGCATATCATTTTTTAATATATCATATATTTATTTGCTTTTCAGAACTTTTTGATCGTTAAAATATGATGTGTTTCTCAAGTTTTAATTGTAATTATAAAGCGCTGATTGTTATTATTATTGAAAATCATTTGTATCTATCATTCTCATAATGATCCTAAAAAATAATAATACTTTTGAGATAAAACCTTCTATATTACAGATCGTCTTTATATAATTAATATTATGTTTTGCAGCCATAATTGAATAGCTGTTTTCAAAGTATTAGAGGATGAAAAGATGCCGACAATGATCCGAATCTAGTTTATTAATGTCGGTTTTGACGCGACCCTTTTTTATCCTAACTCGTCATCCAGTACTCAGTATCTCGAAAATGATATCAGACTTCAATATATGAAAATAGCATAAAACATGTGCAAACAGTTGACACAGTAATGTTTCCTATTAGGTTTTGTGGGTTATCTTCTTCTAAACAAATCTTGTTATCAGTTTTTTCGATTTTAAGAACGTTTGTCAAACTATTGCCCACACTTTCAGTAGAAAACGGATTTACTGTTGAGTCCTTTAATGTTCAAATATTGTATAATATTTTAAAACATAAAAAAAGTAATATTAAGAAGTAAGTCATGTTATACGACATTCGCGCAAATCTTTTGTTTACATTATTGCTTCAGAAATTGAAATTGATTGTTGAGAAAAAAATCTCTTTATCTATATTTATTAAATATATTAAATTGTTTCGTCGTTTTCAGGTCATCGCAATAGGTATCGAATCTAACTATTGAACAGAAAAATCAAATGAATTTTATATGAAATCTATCCCACACATCCCATTAGCATTTAGTTAATTAAGATGAACCGTTGACTAAGTTTTTTATTTGATTCATTTTAATGTGATTTTTAGCTTAATTATTTCATCTTGATTTGTATTTTTTCAATGTGCTCAATACTGTTTGTACATCTTTACTACTTTACGTAAGAAAGTATCGGCTTTCAAATTCAATCAGATATTACTATGTGTTCAACCAAACATCACTTTATGCGTAGTACAGGTCTAGAACACTACAACATTATATGGTATAATACAGTACTATCTCTGGTATAATATAAATTCTCAATATCATTACCAAACAGTTAGAAATAAGTTAGATCTGCAATAAACACAATATTACATGAAAATGCCATCACTTCTCACAAAAATTTTATTATTACATTCAACTATTGCATACAACTTGTAAGTGAAAGAGGATAAAAAAGAGAGAATTGATAAATTGCTTTGAATTGCTTAATATTTTGATTTAAAAGAGCTAAAAATGATATATTTTTATAAATAAGTTATTTCATATTTGGCAATAACTCAAGTTTTTCTACTGAAATCATAATTAAATGAATTGTATTCTCAAATCAACACATTTTCAATGACAAGCAGACTGGTGCAAGGTGGGGTGGGGTGTCAGATCACCAAATTGAGGGGGGCAGGGGGTAAAAACTTCTTTATTTATTGACCGCTATTAACATTGCTGTTTTTACAGCGGTAGGGGGGCAGGGGTGAAAAACTCTTCGGTTTTCAATGACAATTTGTTGACCAAAAGAGTTTCCCGCCAAATTTTTTTCGCTAAAAAATATCCTTTTTAATCATTTTATAGAGAAACAACATAGGAGGAACCAAAGTATACTTTTTCAGTAAACTTGAAAATATGAAAGGGGGACCAAGGTATCATTTTTCAGTTTTCGACAGGATCAACTGACTACGGTTTCTTCTTGGATCTAAAGTTATATTAAATATTGAATGAATTGCTAGAATGTTTATCAATAGTAAAAGTACAAATACAAGATACTATTTCGAGCATAAATGGATTTATCTATTTATTGGATGCCTTTTTAGCTCAATGAGTTTGTGAAGAAGATTAGTAACTCAATTCAATATTGTAAATACCTTTTGATGCAAACAATTCTTCTATTATTTGAGTTGTTTGTCTCAATTGATATGAAATAAGTGAACTTAAGATCAACTTTTTGTCGATCAGTAAAAAGTTCTTTGCAATTAACGAGAAAACTGCTCATGAAGTTATCATTCCAGAAAAGATGATGATTCATAAGGGATTCGTGAAAATAATTGTTTTCATACGAAGGCTTTACATAAATGACATACATTTTGAAAATGCTGCATAAAGTCCTTAACTGCACCTCTAATTTAATAATGATTTGAATGAAAAAAGATTCTAATTAGTAAACCTTTCTAGTAATTTGATTAACTTATGGTTTGGTAAGTCAGTTAAACCCATCATGAATTTTTGATATGATTTCATTGAGTGGAGACTAATTCATTGGTTTGCATTTGCATTTCATTTATCAAATAATATTAAAGCCCAGACAGTTGGTGTCAAACAGTACAAATAAAATTAATTTTTAAAATTATCAATTTAATTAATCTGGAACCGCTTCACTTAACCGCCAAACCTAAAATTCCAGATGTGGAGAACAGGGGGTGCGAACCGTTTTAACTGTCCCATCGATTCGAAAAAGTACCTTTTGGTCCCCCTTTAAGAAAAAAGAAGACTCCAGTCATGAAATTCATACTATATCTGTGGGACTTTAATAGAAAATTTTAATCAAAACAGTTCAAAAGTGAAAAAATAAAAAAAAATTGCAAATTCTAAGTAAAAGCACTTTGAAAGGTATAAAAGTCAAATTTTCTTCACTCATAATTCCCCATAGATTTATATTTTTCCAATAGTTTCATAGATATTGATTATACAGTATCTATACGTTATAATGAAATGAATTTTCTTAAAATATACTTGAAAGATGGAAATAACCGCTAAATCATAACATTTTACCATAATTTATAATCAATAATATCCATGAAGAATCGGAGACAGAATTTATGGTTGAAGACAATAGTAAGATTATAATAACTAATCAATTTGAATACTGCATTATTAATACTTAATTAAATACACTGTTATTATATCACTTGTTATAGCATTACTGTCATATATGAATAGACTTGGAAAAAATTAGAAAGGAGAAAATTATTGGCAAGAATTTGTTTTTAAAATTTGGCGGGAATTTCTTTCTCAAAAAATAACTTTCAAAACCGCATAGTTTTGACACACCAGTCAAATACGATTTTTTGAGATTTTGCACCCCTCCCCCCCCCCTGGACATCTCTGTAAAATTCCAATTTGTATAGAATGAGTACAATCAGTAACGAAAAGTTAGAATTGAAGTTTGAACATGTTTCTAAATTTATCATCTATTACTTGAAATTTCTTCAAAATAATAATTTGTATGAGAGGTTTAATGGAAATTTCATGTGAACTATAGATTTTTATATAATGACTCAAATGTAGATTACTATTGAATGTCTACATATTCAACAGATAGCACTTGAATAAGATAACGAAAGCTCTATCTTATCAGGTATTTGAAATGCATAAACTTATTTTTGGATAATTATATAAAAGCCGTAGATAATGAAGAATGAAGTTTTTCGAAAAATGCTGTCATTAAATTATCAAAATAATTAATCTAATTTCAAATAATACTGAATACTAATTGAAAACCATCGGCAATATTAAAGTAGTCTTTTAACCAGCGATGAGGTTGGATCGGATCAAAGGGACGAGATGTAAATCTAGAGTCCGCCAAACCCAACCGATACAATAGTCTTAAGAGTAAACTTATGATAATTAAATTAAGCTGAGCTCACTTTAGAACCCAAATATTTCAACAACAGTTGACTCAACTCAACTACTAAAAGAGCTATAAGTAGATTTTTTTGGTGCTCTACGTTCTATCAGTCGATGACGAAAATGATTTACAAATCAATAAAAGCTAACATGAATATCAAACACAAAACTCTTAAATCATTGAAATGTTTGCCGTCTTTATAAATTTTATAGTTTAGAAAAGATTGAGTTTAAAACTTTTCTATCAATGAAAAGCTTGAAGAATGAATGAAAAACTCATTGATAATTCATATGAATACTTAGTAAGTCAAGAGAACAGAGTTTTGGATTAAGCAATCGTTACAACAAGTTATCTCTTATGCAATCCCATGAAATCCTTCGAAAATTTCACATAAGTCTAAATCTTTATCAGAAAAACAAAACAAAACATCAATACTTTAATAGATGTCAATAAACAATTTTGACAATTCAATTGAGTGAAAGTTTTTTCAACTTTTAGATTATGTTAAATGTTATCATTATTTTCTAACAGTTCTTTTTATTTTCAATGTTAAAGAGAGTTCGAACTGTTAAACTATTAGTTTCACAACTTTCTCATCACAAACAGATATAGCATTTATGAAAAACTTTGAAAATAAGTTAGTTTAAGGTGAACTTCTTCATAAAAATCATTCATATACAATACATTCCAAAAAGTTGTACCCATTGCGAGGGGAAACCCCGGAAAAATCAGCTCAGGATTAACTGGTTGAATGGGTTACACTGTATTTTTCCTATGGGTACAACTTTATGGAACTTATTGTACAGTATATTCCAATTTTTTACAGTCCATCACGTTTATAGTGATCGATAACTTCAAAGCAGAGCAAAGGTCACTCAGAGACTCTTGAGCTCAAGGCTTGGAATTTTGTCAGGTTGAGGTTCATGATTTAGCTCATACTGGGCCTATAAGCCTCAAAACTCAGCACTGATAAGGATGATATGCAGCAAAAATCAGAGTTTTCAAAAAGCATAAAATATCGCACTGTATAAAATTGATATTTAAGTCAATAAAACTGAATGATTTCAATAAATTTAAAACTTCAACCAGAATTATCAGTTCAATTTAATTTGCCGGAAAAGCTCGAGTCTTGAACATAAGTGAAAGCTCTCGATCGCACTGACCCATTAGCTAAAAACGGGATGCACTGTATGTGAAAAATTGAAGCATAAACTCGTTGAGACCTAAAAGTAATTAAAATATTTTGAAATTATTTTTGAATTTTATGGTTTTTAATGATTCTAAAAATGAATAATTCAAGTCTAGACATGAAAAATGTGATCCAAATAACATAATATACTCGGAAGTAATGAAAATAAGCTAATTGGAAGTGTAACATCACTTGAAGAGAACTTTACTTAAGAGATTAAATAATATTAATTTTACAGTAGTTTTTAGTTCTATTGTTGAGTTCTATTCAATTCAACAATACTTATTATTTATACTTGACTTATACGAGAAGTTCTGAACAATTGCTGAGAAGAATTGAGAAAAAATTGTTCAATATTTACATATGAAACAAGTATACATTGATATATGAGATTCATATTTTTAATGCGTTTCGTATACAATATAAGAGAATATCGCGTGACTCAATCGATTGATAAAAGTTAATCGCCGATTGTTGACAGAGAGGACGGAGCAAACAATGCTTCGCCATCAATAGAAGTGGTCACACCAGTTATATGAGACGCTTTCTTAGAAGCTAAAAACTCGATGGTTCGAGCGATTTCTTCAGGCTCTCCCAGACGCTTGAGTGGGTGGTGAAGCATTTCACCACTTTCTACTTCATCCTCAGTTAAACCAATTCTCCCGGATATATTAGGTCTCAGACATGCCGGACTGAAATCAATTATCATTATTCAATATTTCATTTTCAAAATTCAAATCCTATTCAATTATTTTTACATTAATCAGTGCAAGTGTTAAATTGTTTCAACAATACTTCATTTAATAGAGATTCTTAACAATTCTTACACTCATTAATATGCGTGCGATTAATAAGTTTCAGTTTTTTAGCTTTAATACAAGTTCTTCTGATTAATTCAAAGACTAAACGAATGAAAGTGCAGTTCAAGGAATGCGAAAATTATGCAAATTTTAGAAGTTTAAAACTTCAAATTCTATTTATCAATAGAGATTTATTTAAGTAAAATTTTTCAATCTAAATAAGTTCATTGCATTTCAGTTCAGAATGAGACTAAAATTGTTTGCATATACAGCCACTTCATTAATACAGCCATTAAAGAGAGTTATGAATTCTAAAGAGATTTTTTTCACAAAGAAATATTAACCATGAAATGATTCGCAAACTCGATGAATGAATTTTTCCAAAAATTGTATCTCACAACTAAAGCATAGAAATGAAAATGTGAAAAAGGTTGCCAGGCTTACCACCTTTTGCCAGAACAAGACTGGACAAAATCTTGGGTTTGGGTTTTTGAAAAAAAATTCAATCTCAATATGTAATAAAGTTATTTCTTCAATTTAAACATATATTTAGCATTGGACTTGTGCAGCATTAAAAAATGTTATTTTTAATAAAATCATCAAATTTAGAACAGTTCAAATCGAAATTAACTTTTACGCAAATCTCTACTTTAAACATAGCTCCTATCTTTTGAACACAAATTACTCGAATAAAGTTTTTACAGTTGATTACAGTTTTTGATTTTTATGGATATTGTTTTTGATTAAATCATTTAGGAAAAACCGGACAGTCCGGTTGAAAGCCGGACAGGTGGTAAGCCTGCTGTTAGCGCATGTGTTATTTGTTTCAAAACTAAAAAAATAATATTAAAGTTTAAATAAAAGATATATTTATTTTGTGAAATTATGAAATAAATGTTAAACAATATTAAAGAATATTTGGGATGATAAGAGTTGGTTTCGTTTTTTACATTAAACATTTAATTTTCATAAAATGAATGCTTGATTTGTGACGCATAGCTTATGCTTGTTTGCAAACTTTGGAGATTCAGGAGTTCTAATGACTTCTCAAATGAACAAAAGAATGTTTTGAACGGATAAGAAAAAGAGTAAAATATACTCACTTAACACTATTGACTCGAATACCTTTCGACTTCAAATCTACTGCTAAGCATTTAGTGAACATGTCGAGTGCACTTTTGCTCATGCAATACAATGAATAATCTTGTATCTATTCGATTAATCAAACAAAACATTAAGTCCACAAAAATATTTGTAATTTTTCTGTTTAATTATCATGAGAACTCACGGGATTAGTGGCAGCCCGACTCGAAACATTAATTATATTCCCTCTTGTAATTTCCAAATAAGGTAATGACAATTGACTTGAGTTTTTATTTGGTAAAAACTAATATATTATTCTGGTTTATGCGGCTTTGAATTAATCTTATGAAATACCTGAGTAGAAAAACTGCCCGAACATTGATTTGAAAGATCTTATCGAAAATATATGGCGATTTTGGATCTTCAATACTACTGATGCCGTTAGCATTTGCATTGTTAACGAGAACATTGAGTTTACCAAATTCTTCAATTGTTACTCTCAGAAGGCGTCTTACGTCACAATCTTTTGTCAAATCTGCGATCACATCAATTACCTTTTCAATAGTCAATAATATAATAGGTTTAATATTAGAATAAAATAATAGGTCAATAATTAAGGAAATTAAGCAAAAGGTTCAATAACTAATGCTCAGAATAATAAGCCCTTAATTTGAAATGAAAAGTGAATTTGTTGTCATAGTTGGAGTGAATTTTGTGTTTATCATTTGATAATTACATATAATTTAGTTTATAATAAGTGATAATTTTTCTGAAATATAATTATGGAGAGAACCTGTGCGTTTTGAGTTGCAACAGCTCTACACTGTTGCGCAACTCTTTGAGTCCTCGATATATCTCTTCCCGTGACGACAACATTTGCGCCCAATCTTGCGAAATGTAGTGCAGTCACAGCACCGATACCTGAACTCGAGCCTAAATTTCAAAGCAATCGAGAATTAAAACTTCAAAAGTTAATCACAGAGTAATTGATGATTTAATAATTAGTTTATTAAGAAACTGTTTACCAGTTATTAGAACTACTTTTCCAGTGAATGGCATAACTGAATAGCACATGTGATTAAATTGGTATAAGAGAGCCAATTAAATATTTGCACTCAAATGAGTTTATTTGCTTTTTCATATTCATTCTGCTTTTTATACCGAATGAATTATTGATTGTTCTGTTTGGATGAGTTTCATTAGATATTAATCATTTATCTTTATATTTTGACAGAGCGTTTGCGTCCAAATTTAGCTAATAGTCTGAGCTCATCAACAAAATTGTAAAAAATTATTGATTAACTATAGTTTCAGTATGTTGTCAATTGTCGAGTAAGTTTACTCAAGTGGGAAACTCTCATAAGAAATTTGATTTTAATGTTCACACTTAGAGTTAATGTTCTGGTAATTGGATAATGATTGTAATCAATTCATAGATAGGTATACAGTTCTTGCCAAACATTTGAGCCAAAGAAAGCGCTTTAAAGAGCATTACATTCTGTATCATATTTCAAACTATTCAAAATACACTACACTTAGACTGTTATTTTCTATAATAAATGTGGTTATGCCTTAAATATGCATTTATACGCATTTAATATTTAAGTATTTTCTGAGCTCTCAATTATGAAATTCAAATTAATATTATATAAAAACTAAAAATTGTTTTATTTAGTATTACTAAAGCGTGAGAAACAACTACTATTGGAACCAAAATACGTGTAAGAAAACAAATTAATCTTTTGTAAAGTTAAACTTCATCTATCATTCTGCTTATGATGACTTAGAACAACCTGTAAAGCAATTCGATAATAACTTTAGTGTTTTATTAAACTATTTTATAGGGAGAGTAATGGGGGGTCAGCTGAGGGTCATTTTGAGGTCCCGATTGTGATTACAGGTCGATTTGTGACCACTTCAAAAGCTAAACTGAGGGTAAAGTTTAATAATATTATTAAGTGCTTATTTTGAGTTATCTCTCATTTTGTAAAGAGTTCTGAGAAGAAATTAAAGCTTTAAATACTTATTTAGACTTTTATTTATGTTAAATAATATCGAAATGAATTATTAAAAAAATTAAGTGATATGTTGTAATTCCTTAAGGATTTTAAGGCATCATTCAATAGTTTAAACTATTCGATTGAGTAGTATTGAGAGTTGTTGAGAATGTTGAGTACGCGAGAGTTTCGAAACTTGAGATTTGAAACTTTTGATGACTTCGAATATTTTGTTCAGTCATTGGCTGTTCTCTCAAAGGTTTTAGGAATTGAGTGGGATTGAAGCTCATCAATAAACCAAACAGAACTTCAATTAAGTATATTTCTACTCAATTTACTGTAAATATAATGTATTTCGCAAAGACGTTCATTCGCAAAGATCTCACGGCTTCTGATTGGTTCAAAAGGTCAAGAAACCAAAGGTCACGTACTTTTTGAGTCTCTTTGCGACTGAATGTCTTTGCGAAATACACGATAACGTGTCAAACTATTTTATTTGAAAAAATTCAAACAATTTACAGGAATTCAAAGGATCACAATCATTGAGAATTTAAGTCTTCAGTAAGGAATACAATTTTTTTCTTAAATTTCAAGAGTCTAGACTCACAATCGAGAGTTAAGGTTCAAGATCCTAACCCTCGACAGTGCCGATGACATGAGTGACCGTTTTCAGAATATTACACATTTATTTCTTAACACATTTTATGATAAAATGGGTATTTGAAAAATGATTTCAAAAATTGTTGAGTGGGCCCTATGAGTGATGACTTTTTAATCAAAAGATTGTATAAAAATATTTGAAAGCAAAGCTATTATTGAATTATTGATTATTGGAAAATATGCGTAACCTAATTTCGCTCATTTATAGATTACACGTTTAAAGCTAACTATTAATGATTATTATTGTAAACTAATTTCAAAAATTTCGCTCAAAATAAAGCTTTACCATTATTGACATTGACATTGAATTAATGATTAAACCATTGCTTACGTCAATGAAAACTAGTAAATCATAAATTAAACAATAGTAGAGCACAACTTAATTATCTGTTTTATTTTAATTATTATTATAAAAATTAAATTTATTCAAGTCATGCAAATGGTTGATGTGTGAAATTGCGTTGATGTCAAAAATAATTATGATTTTGTGGAAAAATTGCTATTTTAATATCGGATTATTTTCAAACTCGATTTATTGATCTAAACATTTGATCCTATAATAGTGTATGAATTGAGGTGTCGTTTCATAAGTGTTGTTTGAGCACATCCTTGGCTTCAATTTTGGATTCGAAAGAATGAGGTCTTCTAGAATCCTTCAACAAAGAACAAATTTTGAGCTCCTTTTGACCAACAAAAAGAAATTGTTAATCGAAAATTTCCCTAATTTTCAGTTTAATGACAGAAACTCAATGAAACCCGATTTAGTTTAGAGGCAAATATATATTAATCTTTACTATTGCAAAGAATTTGCTAAACTTTCAAATAATAATACCATTGAAAAGGTTGACAATAATTTAAAAACCCAAACCATACGCCATATAATAAAATTGCAGAAATTTCTAATATGTCAAAACACACATAAGAAATGCATACATTCCCGTGAGATCAACAGATGCTTTTTAAAATTTTTTTTGTGGGTTTAGATAACATTTTAGAAGTTTGGAATAATTGAAAAAGTATTGGGTCAAAGATTACGCCTGTAGAAGTCCAATGGTATTGATATCATGGAAACGAAGTTGTAAATTGATTAATGAGGATCATATTGAGTATGCAAAATATGTGCATAAAATATTATATTTTCTTTGAGGAAATACGAGTGTAGAAGTTATTCTCATAACTTCCTGCAATTTCACAGTTACTTTTTTACTTATACTTTGGGTTA
>JAQFZT010001836.1:0-13457 GCA_034696325.1 Camisiidae sp. | reverse complement strand
GCAAATTAGACTCCAACTCTTAGAGGTCTTTTACTGTTGGACTTTTCACATAGAGAATTGATTTTCTAAATACAATAGAACTCCGCGTACTTTATAAACATTTGATTAGTCTTATTAATTATGGTATCAGTGGTTTGATGTTTCGATTTAATTTTTTCCTAATTTAAGTAAGCAAAGCCAGTGCCTTAGCCAAAATTTCTTGTACGGGTGGGCCGAGTATATGAAAACATGAGTATAAATCTCATTTTTCTTGTGGGACTATTATTAAAGGGTGGTGGACTCGGGTTCCGTAATCTCCTTTGTAGAGATGGCACTCACCAAAATACAACTATTAGTTACTCTGTTAATTACTAATTAGTAAATAAGTTTATATTTTATTGATCACATTTAATGCATTAATTAACACTTAATTATCCTTAAATTATATAATATAATAAAATTGAAACACCGAACCGCTGATACCGTTTAACTTATTGCTAGTGGTGGGTATTTTGATAAAATGAGTTTCTCGAGTCTCGAAAATTTATTTTCCTCGAGTCTCGACTGACCCTCGAAATTCTCGATTTTCAAAAAAAATGAAAAACTTAATATAGTTTTAAAGCATTTATTTGTTGATTTCTAAATGCTTAGTTATATTAATATCTATAGTTAAAAAACTTTGTAGTTTTTATTCAAAAATTGGAATATATATTGATTAAATTTCATTTTAAAATTTCTATTTAATTTTCATTTCTCTATCAAACTTAGAAAAATTAGATAAAAAGTTAATATTTTTCCTGAAATAACTCAAATGCAGTGATGAAAGTTCTATAAATCAATTTCAAGACCCGAACGAGTCTTGAAGTTTCTGTAGGTCGAGACCCGACAAGACAAATTTCCGTCGAGACTCGAGTTTCTAGGCCCGATACCCAGCTGTACTGATTGCATAAAATGCAAACTACAATATAATCATCGGTTGAACCATTTGTATGTATATTTTTTTTAACTGTTCCTTCAAGTGTTTTTGAAGTTTACTGTTCCTCAATTTTGTAAAAGCTCAAAGATGCTATAGTGCACACACGGTTTGCACAAGTCAACTGTACTTAGAAATAACTGATAATAAAATTATTAATTTTTCAATCATTATCTTTAAGTTTCTTAAATTACTCATAACTATTGATGGCATAAATGTGAATCATTTGTTTGTTATGAAAAAGTTAATGAAAGCATGTTTTTCAAACTCTGAATTTGACTTTTTTACATCTCTTAGTAGTTTGAGTGAACTCATTTTTATTTAAGTTGTTTTCAAAATTTTTTGCTCTGTCAATGAGTCTAATTTTAAAATAGAGTGCATCTCTTGTAGTATAGTGTTTGTATTGCACAAAATCTTGCATATGTTAAAAATCTCGCTTTTATTAAATTGAGGAACAGTATGATTGAAACTATTTTATTATTGAGTTTAGAGATTTGATTCTGTAAAAAAGATCGATTCGCTGTACCCTTCTTTAATAGCACTAATTAGTTATATTATCTTTAAATTTAAAACTAATAAATTGTTGTCTTTTTTTATTAAGTTTTATTTATTCTCGTATTAATGACATCTATGTTCATCTGTGGGCTCGGTTATGATTATTATTTATATAGAATGGTTAATGAAGTGCTTATAATAATATATGTTTTCTCTATCTTTATTTTTGTCACTCTATTGTCTATATTTTAATGCAAAAAATATCATATTTTTCAAATCGATCAAGTTTTGAAATAATTTCTGGATATATTTAAAGCCTTGTGAAGCAGTGAAAAAACATACAGCTAGAACTCCCCTATTTTGAAACCTATGTTGTAAAACATATCTCTATATTGAATTTAAGTTCTGGTTTCCAATCCATTACTAATCATAACATAACCTCTTTATGATTTAAACCTCTCTAACTTGAATAAAATTTCAGATCCCAAATGTATTCAAGATAAGGAGGTCTAACTGTATCACTTCTACTGTCTAACTGAATAAAGTTATGCGTTCTCTTACAGCTTTATCATTTTACAGTTCAATACAGCGCTAAACAGTAGTGAAATTTGATATGAGGGGTTCCCAAACTTGCCCACGTACTGTTATACAATTTTGTATATCAATGTATTTCTCAGCTTTTATTCAATGTACTATTCCTTTCTTGTAATATAAGAGAGCGCTACGATTCTGTTAGTTTTCACACAAATGTTAACTATATCAATATTTAATGTGTTTAATTTATAACTAAAGTCAAAATATCGCAATTAAGAATTTTTCGCACTTTAAAGTTCTTTATATTATATGAAAATTTGCTTAAGATAATACTTTTAGCCAATTGAATGAGTTTTAATTGTTTAAATCAATTTTAATTATAACTTTAGTCTATAACAAAAATGCCTTTATTTGTACTGAAACAAATGCACAATTTATTCATTAACTCATAATAATTTTTGTCAAACAAAATATATTTAAAAATATAAAATAAATATTCAATTAATCAAATTAAATAAGAAATATATCACAAAATAAACTCATAAATCAAAGGCTAATCTCAAAAACTCAATGATGTAAACCATAGTTTCCCTTCTCCTTTACATCACCAGTTCGTGCTTTTCGCTGTCGGATAATATTCGGTGAAACAGTTTTTAAATCGTAGGCCAAACCGATTAAGGCAAAAAAGTTAATGAAAATAGTGGTCAAATTGAATCTCCAGCCGAGTTCACTCGTGGCGTAATCCCACGGAAACGTGTGGTGATAGTTATGGAAACCTATCAAACAATCAAAAATTATATAAAGTTTAAAAACAAAAGCTTTTTTAAAGTTAAGGCAATCAATACCTTCACCGATCGCACCAATAATAGTCACTTTATTTTCTGATGGATTTATGTGTTTATCGTATCTGAAAATTGAATCAAAAAAATTTTGTTAAAAAACAATACCAAAACTTCTGTGATGAGACTTACGGTCTACGGCCCCAGAAATGAGCGGCACTGTTGACGAGCCAAGTCATGTTTAATGTCCAACAATACCTTAATAGTCCGCATATGAAGTATCCGTTAAGATAGCTCTCTTTCCAGTACATATATGGCACAATTGAAGGCAATATAAAGCAAATCACGAGTACAAGAGGTAAATAAAATCTGAAAAAGTTTTAGTGAAAAGATTAATATTTCAATTCTCAGGAAAATTCTTCTAAATATTACTTCTTTTGGAATCGAACGATTGGATCTTGCAATAGGTCTTCACAACTGATAGCCCTTCCCTTTTCAATAACATCTGGATGTTTGCGACACAATAGCCATCCGCAGTGCGCAAAGAAGAAGCCTCTGTTGGCATTGTGTGGATCCGCATCTGTTTCTGAATATTTATGGTGTACTCTATGGTCACGACTCCATTCATAGATATGATTCTGGATTAAGAATTTAAAATCATATAATTATCGTAAACATACTTTTGAAGAGAGATATCATAAAATATTTGAATCCAATAGTTATCAAACCTGAAACGCCAGAGTATTGAAAGTGCATAACAAGAGTCTTAGTGGCCATTTTGCTTTATATGCCCGGTGAGACCATAATCTATGGGCTCCGGCCGTAATCCCCAGACCAGAAATCACATACAGAAAGACCGCTAATCAATAAAAAAAAATTAATGTACTGTTGTCTCGCAATAAAAACTTAGTTAGTTATGTAGTTAATTACCGAACGCTATTGTCTGCCATTTGGCGCTAACAATACATAAATACAGTCCATAGAGAGCTGACAAATGCAATAAAGACATTATGACAACATTACGCCATACGATTTCCAGTTTATATTTCGGTTTGTCTTTGTTTCTGTCAATCAAGTCAATGATCTCAGGCTCGAGTTGTGATTGAGTATTAGGCGGCATTTCGTTATTTTGTTGGCCTTTAAATAGAGTTTTAGATAAAATTAAGTTAAAAAAAAGTTCATCAATTTTTACAAGTTATATAAAAGTTAACAAAACTATTTAGACATAAAACAAACAGTCAGTAAAACTTTACATAAGTAGAAAATTTTTATTCTCCAATCAAACTATGATTACGAAAAATATTGTATTGAAATTGAGTATTAAAAAATTGAAGCCTTTTTAAATAAATTATAAATGAATATAAATCTTTAGAACAAATAATAAAATTATTGAAAGTGTGTATAAAATATCACACATTCTTAACATTAAGAAAACAAAGAATAGTAAAAACCCTTTATTTATAAGTTAAACAAATCTTAAACACCATATTATTGGAAAGAAAACTTACTATTAGTTTAATATAAACTTGAAATAATTTCAATGTTATATGACTTAAGAGAAGGCAAACTACAGTATTGACTTGAAAACGTTGAACAGTAGATTGCTTTGAAACGCAACTTATTTTATAAGATTCCTCTTTATTTTATAAGCACTAATTCCTCTTTAGGAAACGTGATATACAGTAATTGGTTGAAATGACTACTTGTTACAATTATATTATGGTGTCATATCAGCACATATTTCATATCACTTTTAACAGACACTTTTCTTATCGATATGACTGAAGACAGGAATTAGGTAAAAGAGTTAAAACTTTCACATCAACATAAATATATTTTTTGTCATATACAGTATTGACTAGACTTGAAAATTAAATAACAGACAGTTCCTAAGACTTTTATACTATTAATAAATTTTTATCATAATTATTATTATCATAGATTAAAAGAACAGTCAAAACTCTAAATAAAAGTATTCATCATTACCTCAATTATGCGAACAAATATTTAAACAAAAGTTTCCAAAAATAGTTACAAATAAATTATAAAACATAAACTGTTAATAATGAATAGTAAGACCACTGAAACTGTACTTTTATTGCAACTTATTATCAAAAAGTTGATATCTATTTTTTAGGACTTTCGATAACTTTTTAAATAATCATTTACTGAAGATATGAAAGTCACACTACAGTTTATGCTTACTTTACAGCTCAAGTTGTGATTGGCAAGTGAAATCTGGTATACAAAGTGCAGAGCACGCACTGATCATTCGCGTGAAACTTAAATCACGTCATGAAATGAATACTTTCTATAAATGATAAGAATCCTTTTGGATTACATTTACATTGATATGACATATCATATATGGTCCTCGATTTGGAAAAAGAACCTTAACATAAAAGCGTTAAAAAGTAACTTCAGACTCAAAATAGCGACAAAGTGTTAAAATTTGAGAACATTTTCCGTAAGCAATTGGAATCTTAGTATAAATTTAACAATTTCACTTGAAGATAGCGCTACTTTCTAGTCTCAAATTACTTTTCAACACTTATAGACTAGGGTTCTTTTTCCAAATCGAAACCAGATCCGGTACCAGGATTTTCCAACAATATACTCAACTTTATTGTTGGGTTTATTTCTGTGAATTATGAGAGGGATTCCCAAACTTTTTTCACCCACATTAAGTTAAGTGAAAACGCGTACCAGTATATATTTTTGATAGCTCAGCTTATTTCCATATTTTTTATTTTCACTACTAAAAAATGCATTATTCTGCAATCTAAATAACTTAAGCGTACCACCAGACACCCTTCCGTGTAGCACCTAATGGTACCACCGATTGGCAACTCCCGAGATATAAGACTAGTACAATACTATTTCTCCTTTATTTAAATCAATATTGTTTAAGATAAAGAAGTTTATGTAAAGGATTCTATCATTAACCAAAATTTTAGAGTAAAATGTATAAGAAATTATTTTTTTTTGCTGGACCACTGTTCCCTCTCATCCCAAGTTAGTGCCAGTCCCAAGTTAGTCTCCATTATTCAAACATAAGTGCCAGTTTTCACTAGATTTAATACTACAGAGTTAGATTCAAAATAACATTCATGTGAAGTGTTGACTAATCTATTGTTAGATGAATTTCAAGGCTTTTTCATTTATATTTTAGTAGTGCGTATATTTCTTGTTATAAACTTGTATTTTTGCGATTAATGTGAATTATAGATAGCAATAAACTATGAACTATTAAGAATTACATCATCTAATAATCAATAAAGTTTTTTTTGTCATACAGTAAAACTTATATAATATAATATAATATAATATATTAACAATAAATCATTGGTTATATTAAAATATCTTATGATAAATACTTGTTAATCAGTATAATTAGGTTTAACTTCAGTTTACTGACCACTCGATTAGAGGAAAGTGGAGATTAACTGAGATTCAAAAAGTTGGAGAAATTTCAAATTAAGATGTTTTTAAGAGGATAAGCAAATATTATACAATCGACAAGTAGCTGAAAAGTTTCTCTAAACCGGGGTCTCTGAGCCACACTTTTCCAACAGAGTGTCAAAAATAAATATTTCAACTCTTAATGTATTAAATAAGTATGAAATTACAAAAACAAGCATAAAGTGATCTGTTGGACTTAAATAGATGTGATTGCTTTTCCTTAACAATATCATAGATATTTGGCCTCATCAAAGTTGCAAAAATTATTTTAAGGGTTCAATTATTAAATTCATCTCTAATTCGACTTCTAGGCTTAACTTTTTCTTTTTTCATTTTCTTTGCTGAAAAATGTTGTTTACATGAATGTGTACTACAAAATATTGTTAAAAGTTTAATAGCATTTGCATAGAAATATCTATTGAATTGAAAATTGATTTGTGTAATATTTTGATATCTAGTCGAAAAGTATCCCTTGTGTCAAAAATGTGACACGATTTTGACATCCCTGCACTAAACTCATTCTTATAGTTTGCCCACTATTTCAATGATTAATGACAAGTCTGAAATGATTTATCACAAGTTGTATTGGAGACAATTGTCGATTATGTAAGAGAGAAGTAACGTGAGTAACACGAGGGAAAAACTGGTGATCATTTCTCTTTATCAATACTTTACTGATAGCTTATCAGCTGTTGAGGTAAGCTCTAGACATTACAAACTATTGCTGGTTATTACTAGTCAAACACAACAGTCACGTAATACATATGTCTTACAGCCACGTAATCATATGTCTTACTTTCAAACTATTTGACTGATGAAATAGTGAAGTAATTGAAAATATTTTTGGAAAACACTTCAAATCAACTCATTTTTGAAGATTGTCTTTAATTGTTATTCTATTTTAGAATAATGATTAGATTTCGTAACCAATAATACTTGGCAAAGGTTGACAATTGGGTTTTTACTTGAATCTGTGATGTTGTTAATCATACAATAATAGGTTGTAAAAGATTTGACTCATCAATTGCATCATATAATTCTGTATGTGATTAAGTTTTAGATTCATGAATATTTTTTTTATTAAAAACCTCTTACAATGTATCAAATTTCCCTTTCAATAGTTCATGAAAGTTAGAACTATTGGAACAATTTTACTTAACAGGCGGACTCGATTTTGATGAAACTCAATATATAGAAGTAATTTGAGATGAGAAATCCGAATATCAAAGAGTTTTTTGTCGGTCACACTTAGTTGCAGAGATGGCCACATAAAACTTAAAAATCTTATAATGATTTTTTCTAATTGAATTTCAAAGTAATAACAATATTAATTAAGCGCGCAGTTCAGTTAAGGGACCCGTACCCAACGCTAACGCGCACCGATGCCACATAACCTAACATAACATTACATTTTCCGGTATTAGTAGCGTATGTCGACACCTGTCCAAACAAAAAATGTCAAAATTTGAAATTCAACATTAAATTAACTTAATATTAAAGGTTTTAACTTGATTGATTGATTGATTTAAAAATCAAATATAATAAAAACTTAATATAAAGAAAATTTTTGGCTGATTTCTGAAATTATATCTAAGAATGAATTTTCATTATGTATTAATCGTCAACAATATTCTGCTAAATGCGATTGCAAATGTTGAGTATGCTGTCTACGCATTAATCTCACTAATTTAGTTCGAACCCATCCCCACTCAGCCCCAATTCTTTGTGTATGAACACCAGATGTAGGATTAACATAATTTTCAGAATGATTTACATTTTAAAATATACTTCAAATTAATTAATATTAAGTTAATTTAATGTAAAGTTTCAAACTTTGACATTTTGTGTTTGGACTGTGTTTTGGAACGAAGAGGTACAGGTGTGGACACACGCTACTAATACCTATTTTCCTGAACCAATAACAATATTAATTACGCCCGAGGTATGTATTGATAAGTTCGACAGAACATTAAATTAATTCAAATGTGTGCGTGATTTGCAATATAAAGTGCACATTTATAAGAACACTTGTTTTTCTTGAATATTTTGACAATTATTGAACCGAATTTGGAGAAAATTTGTAAAAATGAGTATCTAATGAAAACTTTATTTTGACATAATTTTGGTCAAATTGACCAAACTTAAGCAAGGGCTGTAAGGCAAATACGATAATGAGAAGCTAATTATAAGAACACTTGTATTTAATTATAATTAAATACCATATTATCAATTTAAAAATATTACAATTATTTCCTTTAATTCAACCATCAAAATATACACATTTACTATGTTTTTGTGGTTTAGTTTTATGGCAAAATACTATAAGATTTTGAAGTGTTCGTTTGTTTAAAACTTTCAAAGTGATTGTAACTTTAAAACTTGAACTTTTATCTTAATGTCCTTTAGAAATTATAAAAGGCATCATTTTTTGAGAACAATAGAGTTTATAATTTTGATAATTTTCTGTTACAAATTGCACTATTTATTGCAATAGATTGAAGAGATTATAGTTAAGTTAAAAATAGCTTCCAAAATCACGCACAATAAGAGTGTTTTTTAATCATAAGTTTGAAGGTCGACTGCTATTATATTGACTCAATAATAACTCAATATATATAACTTAAATCACTGTAGAAGTTAACTTGAAGGAAAGTTTCTCTTATTTTTAACTTTATCTATGAGTGAAGTTTATTTTTATTAATAATTAAGATTAATTATTCTTTTCTGTTTTCCTTGACTTGAGTTATTAGCAAAAGTATTACGAATGTTCATAAAAAAAACTTTCTATGAAGATGTTTTTCAAACAAAACTAATGAAACTTCAAAGAAAATCAGAGCCAGAAAAATACTTCTAACCATAAGTTGAACTAATTTGACCAATTCAATGAAATTTATAGTTCAATAGAGCTTTTCTCAATCATGATGTCTCAATATTAGTGTTTTTAAATTAAGAACTCAGTTCAATCTCTAATTAGAAGTCTTTTCTGACTCTTCATTCAGTTAACTTAGTATAGAAAGCATTCAAATCTTATGGAAGATATATTTTAGTTGAAATAGTTTCTTTTGATTTTAGTTTATTCATGAGTTTGAAAGTGGGATCAATTTTTGGGAATTAGTTGTCGAGGGGATTGAAAACACTGTGAACGAAGTGATGTATATGACAGCTCCCCTGTATATTATAGATATGATACTAGTTATTTTGAGGCGTACATATAAGATAGCATAGTAACAATAGGTTAATTACAATAGGCATAATTACGGATGTCAGATTTTGGAGTGCTCAAATCTGTACTTTAAAATGATTAGAATTTCAAGAAATAATTTCTAGTAGTTCTCTAACAAATTATGTTGAAAATCGGTCAAATATTAAATTATAACATGTACTTTCATTTAGCAGTTACAACAATTAATTAATCAATTATCATTACTTTGTTAGACGAATGAATAATTTTCACTTGATTTTTAATCACTTAATCTTTCAGCAATTTTTAATTAGTTTTAACATCTTTTTAAAATTGCTGACAAGTCATATTAAAGTTTTGCTTCAATATATTTGTTCTATTCCTTCTTTTTTTCTAATGAGTACGAGTGTTGTGCATTATACTCAAACATTTTTATTTCAAGTTAAGTGATAAACTTGATATTTATTTCATTTAAAACTTAGTAATAAGAACAAAGTACTCTCCAAATGTCTATATCTGTACACTTCAATGTATAGATGAGGGCTAGATCTGTGAGCTGTACAGAGACCTTTAAATCTGTATGTTTGGCAACCGTATGCATAATTGAAACAATTCAGTTAAGAACTCAAATATTGTGCAAAACATTTAAGAGAAATAATACAATTATAAATAAATATATTGAATGAATAATAATAAAATTGTTAACTTTTGTTTTAAAAGTTGGAACACAATACGCTAAAATGCATCAAATATTTAATATTAGGTTTAACTATTACAAAATTCTCTCTTTGATTTTATTGTTTTGGATTTATGGAACATGGGCTGAAACTTGTCCAAAGCCTGAAGTTTTGTATCCGTGTCAATGTGTGAGGAATGGGTCTAAAACTATAATTGAATGCGGAGGCAGTTCTGACTATAATATCACAAAAATATTCCAAGAAATCGCACGAAATGCTGAAAATGTAGAACAAAAACATTTTGATAGTTTCAAACTATCGAAAACTACTATAAAAGAGTTGTCAGCAAATACTTTTCAAGATATAAAGTTTAGAAGTATTTCTATAAGCAATATAACTCTTATTAAAGATTATGCTTTCAATGGGAGCGAAAGTTTGGAATATTTAGAAATTTGTTGTAATATTAATCATATTTCAAAGAATACATTCAGAATAAGTAATAATTTATCTGAAGTGAAGCTCAAAGTTATTAATCTAACATCAAATCATTTAAATAGCGAGAGCTTTGAAATCGGGGCCATAAATGATATTTCTAAACAACCGATAGAAGTAATTCTGGCCAAAAATAAAGGATTTTCTCATTTAAATGCGGAAACTTTCGGTCAATTCTTCACATCGAATCCATTAAATACCATAGATTTGTCTTTAAATGACTTCAAATGCAATGATTGTAATAATTTTTGGTTAATCAGAGAGAAAGATAAATACAAACTTAATTCTGATAGAGTTAAGAATATTCGATGTAATGATAACAATAAGTCATTCTGGGAGTTGACAGTAAAGGAAATAAGAAATCATTGCAAGTGTCCAACAAATGGTGTTTTATATCCATGTATTTGTGAAGCCATGAATCCTATTTTGGACGCCAGAAATGGATCATTTCTTATATGTTCGGGTTATCAAAAATATTCATTGAATGAACGATTAAAGAATTTGAGTCGAGATTTATTGCCAGAAGAGAAACATTTTAATAAAATAAGACTAACGAGTATTGATTTTGAAGTGTTAGAAGAGAACACATTCATTGACATTACTTTTGATGCCATAGAAATAATGAATGACCAGAAGTTGATTAAAATACATAATAAGGCATTTAATGGTAGCGATAGTCTTATGAAAGAATTCGCTTATTTTGGC
This sequence comes from Camisiidae sp., assembly GCA_034696325.1. NCBI lineage: Eukaryota > Metazoa > Arthropoda > Arachnida > Sarcoptiformes > Camisiidae > Camisiidae sp. The sequence continues at coordinate 2,180 of JAQFZT010001836.1, read as the reverse complement.
GGACAATTACGTATTGAAACCCCGAATTATGACTTATGGAGTCTTATTAAATCATTCGTCAATTTAGAGTATCTCAGAATAGGTGAGTGTCATATCAACACAATTCCCGATAACGCTTTCATCAATAATAAAAAACTAAAGGAATTATATTTTGATGGTTTACATACTATCGGACAGAATATATTCTCGATTCCTAATATAGTGGAAAGATTCTGGTTTTGCTGCGATTTAACTCATATAAATAGCAATGCATTCAATTTTAATAATGCTCTGAATAAAACACTTAAAATTGATTTACACGCAAATAAACTGAAAAGTGATAGCTTTGAAAACGAAGCTTTTGTACGAATAAACAGGACAACTATACTTGATTTGACTTATAATCAGAATATTACATACTTGAAAGAGAAGACATTCGCACCGTTCCTCAACTCAACAGATGAAAACAAAGTTTTAATAGATTTTGGAGATAATTTCAATTGTCATAACTGTAATAATTCATGGCTTATTAAAGACAAACTTAAGTATAAGAATATTGAAAGTAGAGTTGATATACAATGCATGAATAGCACTAACTTTTGGAGTTTAAATGCAACTGATTTTCCTCATTGTTAAGGAAAGATAATTAAATACTTTAAATTACTTTAAAATTGGAGTATTAACTAATTACTAAATTTTATATTATGAAGATTTTAATGAAATAAATAGAAGTTGATGTAAAAATTATTGTAATATTTTGCTCAGGTGGCTCTGGCCTTATAAATTTTAGACATTTGAATGTAAATTTAGATCTGTAGAGAAGAGAAAATTTTTAAATCAAAATTTCAATACTTTATTTTTGATAACTTAGAGTATTATTTGAAAAACTTGTACTAAGACAGATATGAAGTTTAGTGAAGTAAAACCAAATAAAAAAGAAGTAATCAAGTTTTTGGACAGAGATCATGATTGAACATGTAGTGACGTTAGTAAAGTTGTCTCTCAGATCAATTTAGACGGCAGACACCTCTAACTAAAAATGCTTATATAATTACATATACATAAATATAAATATATTTAGTTAGAGGTTTCTGCCGTCTAAATTGAACTGAGAGTACAGTTTACCTAAAAACTGTGATTTAAAAAAAGTTTAAATTGTTTACTTCTTTTTTAAAAAAATTAATGAAAGCTCAAACTAAAGTTATCAAACTCTTGTAGAGTAAACTCATTTTGATTACAAACAGATATAGCATAATTGTACATAAACTGAACCACAGTATAACCTATGGAAGTGACTTTTGTTTCAAAGAATGTGTACATAAAAACAAATACAGAGTGTAACCGGATAATCTAATGATAAACTCAGATAAAACATGAGGGAAACATAAAAATTTAAGTAGTAATGAGTTATAGTATTGTGTAGTGATTAAGAGAACCCCTTACGTATTCACATCATTTCAGGATTGATTATGTCCAAACATTTTGCGGTTTATTGCACATGTTTGATTCAATTATCTTTTATAAAATTGAATCTTATCAAAATATATGCTTATTTGCAATCATTAATCAGTCTTATAATAGCGGTCGAAAAATTATCGAAGTTTTTCAATCATAACTTTGTAAGGTTTTTCAATTCCGGAACTCATATTCGGCTTAATACCTTCATTGAAGAGTTGAATCCAATGGTTGCTTTCCTCTGGATTATTTTCCACATAGTCGTCCAAAAGCCAGAGAACAAAAAAAACCCTGAGAGAGGGATAATATTTTCTCCTCGTTATCAATGTGAGGATATAAATATGAAGGGAAAGTCGACACATCTTTTGAATGGGTCATTTAAAATGGGTCAAATGAAACCCTTATCTTTGCAAAAAAAATTCAACATTCATTGATCCATTCAAAAAATTGTACAAACTTTATAAAGACAAGTAATAATTATTATGAAGTTTTCATTAAACATAATTAAACATCATAATGAAGTGTTGTTCTTCAAAATTTATATTGATATAAACTTTAAAAATAATTACTCATATCTGCGATTTATTAATTTTCAAACATTTTTGGACAAATCACTGAAATAATATATCTGTGATAAAGAATTGTTACTTTAATTATTAAATTGCAGTCATTCCATTCAATTCCATTCTTTAGTGCATTCTTTAGGATTCTATTTTCACAATCACTTTGCCTTTACTGAGTCCTGA